>JAOWCC010001501.1:33329718-33596706 GCA_030867875.1 Actinernus sp. WN-2022
ACCAGTGCGCCGCCGCAGAACTGCCTTCCTCCAGTGGACCTGAGCATCGCTTGCCAGGGCCAGTCGCCATGCTTTGCGGTCGTACCTCCTACGATCCTAGTGGAAGGTCTGATTCCACAGGAGCCTGGGGAGAAATTATATCGTATGCGTGACAACTCACAATTGCGTACGGCTTTTCTTTATGATTGAAATTTCACTCGAAATTTCAACTTCAATGCTGATTTTTACAATATTTTTTTGTACTTTCTTAAAAAATCCTAACTTTAGACAGCAATTGTAGTATTGGACGGTTGCTCCTAAGCTTCAAAATTTACGACAAATCACAACATAGACTGTACTCATCAATACATTTCATAGTTTGGGTTTTCATCCACAGACTCAAACGTTACACCAAACCGCAAAATAAACATTACCAATCATACTCATCAAGACATTTCGATTGAATGGTCACACTTTGGGTTTTCATCCACAGACTCAAAAGTTACAACAAATCACAACATAAACAGTACCAAGAGAATGTACTCATCAAGACATTTCAATGGATGTTTAAAACTTGGCGTTTAATACCCAGACTTAAAAGTTACAAAAACTACTATCATAATTAACAGCGACTTGACGTCCATTAACTGCCGGATAATTTTCGCTCTTCCTACCTTGAGCCAGAACTACTCTGAGTAGAAGAAAAGCAAGTTGCCACAACATGTTGAGGTGCCTTCAAGAGTGGAGCGAGTTTGGAGTGGGAAGCGAGATACGAGAACATTTTAAATGTGAACAAATCACTCGAACAATGTCGTAGGAGTCAAATCATAACAATGGAATCTCAACTTCTAACAACTGAACCAACACCATAATTACTTACGAGTGGAAAGAAAATACTAACTAATTAATGGTGTTTAAACGTGTTCAGAGAAAATGAACTAATAGCAACTGATCTAACAACATCACCAAATACAATCAGCTATAGATCATTGTTAGTCCATGCCCAGTAACTCCTCGCGGTTTTCTTTGAGCAGCTTCGTAAACCACAGTAAATTAAATATCTGCACGATACAATTAAGAGTGGAGTCATTGTCAAGTTCTCAGTCAGTCAATGCCAGGAGCTCCAGACTGTTTTCTGGTGAACAGCTTCAATTCGTAAACAACAGTATTAAAGTTAAATCACTGAGGCTTCCCAGACTCCACGTATGAGGTATAGTACACAAGGGTTGTTCAGATTGGGAGTTGTCATTCGAAGGCAACTCTCTTTATTATAGGTACCTAGATTTAAAAAAAATCAATCAGTGTAATTTATGTCCAGTTGTCTTGAAATATTATAACAGTTATAGCAACTATAGCAGTCTACTCTGAGCTTAAAGTTTAGTATTAGAAATGTCCATGCAACCTAGATTTGGTACTTTTCGCTTCCTCAAAGCTTTGTTCAAGCATGGATTGGAGAACTTTCCAGAATATTCCCCAAGTGGGGTTTTTGCATGCTATACGTCTTTTAGTTGTCATACTCTAGAATACTAGTATATTTTTAACATACAGTCAATGCCAAAAAGGTTGTCCAGCAGAACATAATATAATACTATAATATCCATTGTTTTGGGCTATTGTCTAGACCAAGACAATAGGCCAAAACAATGGATATTAAAGTATTATATTATGTTCTGCTGGACAACCTTTTTGGCATTGACTGTATATAAATCCATATTTGGTCTAGACAATAGTCTAGACAATAGCCCAAAACAATGGATATTATAGTATTATATTATGTTCTGCTGGACAACCTTTTTGGCATTGACTGTATATATATATATAAATACAGCCGTTTGCAAAAATTCTGACCCCCCTCACCATATATAAATATATATAAGAAATGTATCAAACATTATGGGATACCTCTTCCTATATTTTTTTCTGAAGCCCTTGATGATAGGCAACTTGAAAAAAATATCAGCAATGACATCCCATAATGTTAGATATATGTTTGATATATATTTATATATGGTAAGGGAGTCAGAATTTATGAAAATTGCTGTATATGTAATCAGAATTTAGGTGAAAGAGAAAATATATAAGCCCTGAGTGGGATTCGAACCCACGGCCTCGGTACACTAGTCCGATGCGTTAACCACTACACCACCAGGACGACCACGCTGGAAACGCAGCCGACTTTGGGTTATGTGGACCGTGAGTTTTCCCAGGCCTTGTAGGTATATCAAGGCCAGGGCAGTTATCTACAAGAAAGAAAATATCCCGGAGAGGGGGGTACTTCCATAAATGGACTATACGGGGATGATCCGCTGGACAGGGTATGGTTTTTCGAGTTTCTAATCTTAGACAGGGTATCCATTTTCACATCGACAGATCTTGAACAGGGTATGGTATTTATCTAGTGCCGTTATTTAGGCTAGTGTTTGATGAAGACTTATTTAATTATGACACTCATTATACAAGATCACAATAAATACGGACTGATCCAAGTATAGATAATTTGTTATTTGTCTTATAGAGGGAAAATTTTAACACTTTGTCTTGAACAGGGTATGGAAATTTGAGTTTTTTTTGTCTTAAACAGGGTAAGGGTTTCATAGCCTCAGCGGCACACCCCTACCCAACTTTGGGTAGAGTACCCCCCGGGGAAAATATGTACATGCCTACATGTAATATTCATTGTAATTTCAATTCGGTTTTAGAAGTAGTTACGGTCCGATAATTTCTGGATATACTACTTTTGTATCATAAATGAGTGTATAACAGAGCTATTGTGTATATTGTTTTAAGTTTTAAAATTGTGCTTCAAATAAACGGGGGAGGGGTCATCACAAATTCAACATGGTGCTTCTCATCCCTCTCTAATTAACAACCAGTCCCTTAATATATCAGGACGAGAATAAAAGGTTCCCAACCCTACCCCTATAGTTACCACTTGAGTAGGTATGTACAAATATCACAACAAGTAAACAATATTTTTAGATCATTTATTCCTCATGTGCTGTAGATCTCATATAACATTTCAGTTGCTATTCATGGTATTCAGCACCCACGTGTTGAGGTACTTCACTCGTGCGTAAACGCCATACTGATTCGGGGACGCACACCCGTAACCCCAACTTGTGGCGCCGTGAATGTAAAACCGACCTCCAGCCTCGCACACCATTGGTCCACCGGAGTCACCTGACACAAACAACAACACGAACGCTTTAATAGGTGGATTTCAGATGACGTCATTGTTTATATTTTGCCTCAGTGGCATCAATCACACGTCAAGCTACAACAAACAGAGTCCATAATTAAAATCGAAAGTGCGTGTCGTATTTGGTAATCACTGAAAATGTGAGAGTAACATGTGGAATAGTTTTGAGATTACTACGAATTATGTATGGTTGTGAGGAAGTTCAGTCTGAAGGCCTGCGCAAACGAGGAAACATCGGTGCGCGTGTTTCCCCAAATGTTTTCTCGTTTGCGCAAAACATTTGTTGCGGAAGCAAAAATGTTTCTGAAACATTTCAGAAACAACAACAACATTATTCGCATAATTTCATCCATTTTTTATAAGCATTAGAGAGTACGTTTTTTATAATAAAATAAGTAATTCATAATTGATTGAAAAGTAGTTTTCTGGTTAGCCGCTAGCTAATAGAGCGGTTTTCAATTGAGTGTAGTAAAACCAAACGCAATTACCCACAGCCAGCCAATCATAGGAGCAAGTAATCACAAGTAACTCGTAAATGGCTTCCCTGTGAGCCAATGACAAACAAAAGAAAAAGCAAAACCAGTTTGACTTTGGTTTTACTTTGGATTCTGATTGGTTGGTTTACTTTCTCAGCCAATAGGAGAGCTTAGTAAACGCAAAACCAAAACACTTCCGACACTCAATTGAAATCCACTCTATTTGTTTTCGAGAAGCAAATTTTACATCCGGTCTGCAAAACGCAAGCGCATGCGTGAATTTCACGCGGGAAATCACGCTCGCGCGCATCATTTTGGTTGAATTTTCACTCGAAATTTTGACTTCTAAGCATTGTTACACAAAAGTACGAGCTTCGATTTTTAAGTCCTTTCATGGACCAGTCTTAAATTTAATTGGCTTGATGACTAAACTAATAAAACTCTTGCTATTTTCCCCTTAATTCCCGGTCTTTTTTACGATGTGTCGAGATTTTTAAACAAACCATTTAGGGAAGAGGTCAAAACAATGGTACTCTGGCGGGACCCAATTTTGACGGAAGGGGGGTTGTACCTGGAACCCACCACCTATTTTGGCAAAATCTAGATTTTTGACCACAAATATCTTCTTGAATAAAATACTTATTAAAGAAGTAACTATATTTCTAGTTTCTACAGGCAGAGAAAAACGTGAATCTGCAATAAAATCAGGTATCCCTATTTTACAACGCGAGAAAATCACCCTCGAAAAAAGGGGTAGGGGGTATTACCCGCCACCCACCACCTCCCTTACCAAATTGGGTCCCATTCGAAATCTATTGTTTTGAACTCTACCCTTACTGAGGAGCATTTTGAGCTGCTCCCGCGATTTCTACCCCTGACTGGATATGCACAGCATTTTGTAGACCTGTCCAACAAATGTTTCCCCGTTTGCTCGCCGAGCAACAATGTTGAGTAGATCCCAGGACTGCGCTATATATGTTGCGCACGCGTAAACTTCCTAATATGATTAAGGCGCATGCGCCAGCAATATGTCTCGTGAAATGTTTCTTGGTTTGCTCAGCCAGACAGCAAATTTGTTTTCTTGCCTTCCCGCTCATTTGCTCCCCCAAGAAACATTAAAATACCTTGGGAACGTATTGAAAGGACTTTCGAACTGTTTTAATAAAGGATGGCAAACATTACAGCAGCCTTCACCTCTCAAAACCTTGCATTTTATTGGACCCCGGTTGGACGGACTGCACTGACAAAGAATTGCATTGTTTTAGGGTTAGGGTTTGTATTGTTTCAGGGTTAGGCATTGTTTGGATAGCCAGTACTATTCCACGTTCCGAGGAGGTGAAGGCCGCCCCAAACATTAAAATGTATTCTACCAGTTCGATTTGGTCCACCATGACCGAAATCAAGTTTCTCTAAATTGCTCTCGCAGTAGCTTCCATCCTTTTGAATCTTTGCCATCCTTTATCGCAATTGGCCCAATATGGTGTTCCTGTGACGAACACTCTGCTCAGTACAAAGTACTTTAAGTGTCTTCGAGTTTGTCAGACATCCATTCCACACGTAACGTTATTTTAGTATGCGTTGTTAGTGACCCAAAACTGTAGGTTTGTTACAAATGAAATAAACCTCCAATCAAATGTATGTGTTAGGTTCACGTGCCTGCCCAATATCTTGCCCGTAAGATAGGTACACACACAGGAAAACTTGCTACACATACATCAATGGGAATTCATCAATGCATCAATGATGAAAAAACGGAATTCTTCCCATCAATGGTTTTTGCTTTAGGATGTAAATCTGCCATTTTCCACTGTGGGTATTTAGAAATTACATTCATTTGATGTTTTTTGGAATTTTTTTCCTGTGACATTGGAAAGCCGATGCGCGCGACTTTAAGATTTTAGACAGCTTTTGTAAAGACGTCAGCACAGTCTACGATACTGAAATTAGAATCGAAGCATCACATAACTTAAAGAAGCAAGAACATCTTCAAAATCTCCAATTTCTACTGTTTCTTTGGAAGTACCTCCGGTAATTTCCCATGTTGTCAACTTTCAAAATGTAACAACTAACCAGTACCAATGACTTCTAACGTTTAACCAAAAGTACTGTAACCTTCAATTTCAATCAACATTGATCAATTTTGGATTTGTCATTAGACGTTTTGTCATTAAGTAAATAATAGTATGTCTCGCGTATTTGTTAACGGCTCCTCTGTTTGTTTGTTTTCTTGGGGGGAGGGGTGGGGAATTTGGTTTTAGTTTCCACCATAGGTAACTCATAATCATAATTCCTAGAGAGAGAAAGCACACAGCTAAGATGTTGCATACCTTGGCACGAGTCAACCCCACCCTGCTGGAACCCAGCACAAATCATAGAGTCGTGAATCTTGTTGGAGTATGCTGTTTTGCACACAGACTGTTCAACGATTGGTACAGACGCCTGCTGTAAGTAATCCGGCTGTGACCCTCCAGAGCTTAGTGTTCCCCATCCGGTGATCCAGCAGTTTCTTCCAGCGGCCGCGTCCGGTACAGATGATGGGAGACAAACGAGGTTAGTGTACCTAAAAAAAAAACACAGAAAAACTGACTCTGAGCTTTATAATACTGTACAGTTGGAACAATGTTTAAATATAATATAACATGGTTTTACAACCATACATGCGGCCTAAATCTGGCAATGCATGTGTGGAATACAGCACAAAAGCACATGCCGATAGCATGAAGCAGCACAAACGAATGCTGGATTACGGGATTGTCTTAACTTACTTGTTTAACAAAGCAGGTCTGTCAAGTTTTAACAAAGCGATGTCGTGGCTGTAGGTGAGTGGTGAGTGGTAGCTCGGATGCATTACGATCTTAGTTACTCTAAAATCCTGTTCTGTCCCAACCGTGTACTCTCTCCTGTGAGCTCCCATCCTAGAACACAATCAAACAGAACACCGAGAAGGAAGTACGGTCAATCCCACAAGGACAAGCTTTCTCATGACGAAACACAAAAATAACAATTCAGATTAGCAAAGTACACGTTCCAGGTATACTGGAAAACATCTGAGAATATTGTGATGAAGGATGGCAAAGTTTGGAATGGATGAAAAATACTGCTTTGAAGACTGATACAGAGAAACTTGATTTGGTAGATCGAAATGACAATGACATTAACATGTGAACATACTGCGCATCACGATGCGTCACGATGCGTCACGATGCGTCACGATGCGTCACGATGCATCACGATGCATCACGATCACGCACAGCATGCATGATTTTAACAAGCATCATGCACATATTAGCCTCCCCCACAGCTCTTCTTAGGGGTTCTCTCCTACCTCCCTAGTAAGATCTGCGGGGAAGGCTATGCTCCACAGGCAAGCACCATGAACACAAACATACACACAAACACAATCACGCACACGTCACGCACGGAGTCCCGCACGCAGTCACGCACAAAGGCTTTCACACATTCAAGGACGCTAACATTACCTGATAAGCATATCTCTCGAAAAAATTCCGGGGGAGAGACCAGTCGCGCACTCAGTCAGGCATACAATCACGCACACAGTCACGCACATAATTAAGCACGCTGACATTACCTGATAAGCACATCGCTCGGATACTTGCCATCGACACAATGTGATGCAGTCAGGATCCACTGTGGAGCCACTAGTGCGCCGCCGCAGAACTGAATCCCTCCAGTGGACCTGAGCATCGCTTGCCAGGGCCAGTCGCCATGCTTAGCGGCTGTGCCTCCTACGATTCGCGTGGTAGGCCTGATACCACAGGAGCCTGGGGAGAAATGTCTCGGTATACTTCAATCTGACGGTTAGGCATGTCCCGATTGCGCTGGAAAAATCGCCAAAAAGTGCTCGAAATTTAGAAATAGTGCTCGAAAAAATGCTCACGGGTATTCGAAAATTAAAAAAGAATAGTACAAAAAAGAAGACAATCAATACTTAAAAGCATTATGTTTGCACTATATCATTTATTTGAGGTGATCATAAAGTTCAAGTAACAAACATTTGTCGAACGAAAGCCCTTATACAGTCAAGTAGTAGTTCTAAAGCACACATCACTTAACGGCATCACAAAACTGTCCACCTGTTATCATCCATGCATGAAAGGAATTATTAGTTAGTCTCTCTTTGACCTATTGTATCGAAGCATCACCGACGCTTCGATATAATCTTGCAGAGAGTTGTCTTGCTGGGCGTTGAAGGCGCTGGATAGTAGACTGAAAACTCGTTCAGCTGCTGCTGAGCTCGGCTGTATAAGCAGTAGCCTCTTGACGATTGCAAACCAGAATGGAAGCGTATCTCTGTGAGCGACCCACCAGCTGACTTTGTCGTCCTCACATGTGACTGTGACACCTTCTGCGGCAGCCATATACCGAGGAAGTTCTCTAGCTAGATTTGCGATCGTGGCATCGTTGTTGGCGAAAGGAAAATTTCTTAACTCCTCTAATGCCGCTGCTGTTGGGCGAAGTGCTTGTACCTGAACAGGACAACAAAGGCGGGCGGCTTTAAATGCTCTCACAGTGTCGCGGAACTGGACACTAAACTTTTGCTGGTAAAAGTTCAGTCCTGGCCGAACACAAGCTGTAGCTTCTGCGATAAGACGATTGGATAGAGCAGCATCGCCGTTTGCGATTTCGTTAGCAACGGCCTCAGTGTTAGGGTAGTGGCCGACTGCAATAGCGTGTGCAACAGCTGAGAGACGCTCGTAGCACGAAAAGATCAATGATCCATCGCCTTCTAGGTAGTACGTTGCGTTTACAAAATGCACCCCTGCGTCGATTACAACCGCCAGTTCCAAACGTAGCTTCTGGAGGCTCTCGGGATCATCAAATATTTCCAACAGATGTCTTCGATTTGCAGGAGATATTTCCTCGTTTTGGCGGAGGAAGGGCTCGATATCTGCAAACAAGTCGAGGGCTTGCTTCAGCACCTCCCATTTACTCCACCACCTGGTATCACTGTAAGTACGGACTGACTGCCCAGTCCTCTCTCTCCAGACCAGCTTTGCATTATAGCTGTGGGCGAAGAAGCCTATCCAAAAGCGTACAAAGGAATCTAAAACTTCAAATTCGAAGTGAGATCCCACGTTGTCTATAGTGTGAGAAAAACAAATAACATCAAAAAAGTCTGCATAGAAAAACTTCACATTTCTCACGGCGGCCCCATTTACGGAAGCGCCATCTCGCATCCCACCAATGACTACCCTTGGGCCAAAGTTATATTCTACTGCCAAGCAGGATACCAATCTCTGAGCCAGTTCTTCTCCCTTCAGGGCCTTTGCGAGCACTTCTAGACGAATAAGGCGCTGAGTTGGCTTACAAATGTCTTCTTGAAAGAAACGCACAACGATTGCCAACGCTTCGCCCAAACGGGCAGTTCCGTCAAATATGACCGAAACCTCTTTTACGGACTTCAGTTCCTCCTTTAAAGTCTCTTTTTCTTTTTCTAGTATTGCAGGAATAAGCTCACTTAGATGTGCACGGCTTGTTAACCGATGACCATATTTCTCAAGGAAAGGGCGCATTTTATTGATTTTCAATAGTGCAACTCCCGCTAACAGAGCTGATTCAACGAGCTCATAGCGATATAACTGCATATCTGCAGGCAACGTTGATCCAGCCGCATTTTCTTGTCTGGCTCTCTTCTGAAGACATTCCTTGATTGACTGACTTTCTGTCTTATTTTTCCTACTACTTGCCAGGAGTGTGGACAACATGCGAGCCAGCGAGCCATGCGAGCCATGCGAGCCAACGATGCGAGCCATGCGAGCCATGCGAGCCATGCAAATAAAACATGCGAGCCATGCGAGCCATGAAAAAAAAACTCACATACAAAAAATAAATAAAATACTCACATACAATTGCTGCGAATTCCTATCAAAGCTAGTAGTTGATGAAGATCTGGTGAATTCCCAGTCTGGACACAAATAGCGACAGGTTTGAATTAACATATTGCCGCGCCGCTTTAGTGATGGAAGATGTTTGATTTATCTCATTTTAAATGAACACTGTTAACTTTTGAAAACTCTTTTTGCTTAGGCTTTCCTCTTGTTAGATTTCATGCCTAAAAACAACGATACTCTCGATCGTTTTGAAAATCCCAAGCGTAGTTTCTTGTATTCAGTAAAAGTACTGGAGAAGCCATTTGAGTGTTACACGCACGCTGTAGCAATGCAAATTTAAAAGAAATTCCCTGCCTTTATCTTTTATTTTAGATTTCAAAATAGCCATATAATAAAACTCTTATTAACCGATATACATTTGTTGTATTTGAAAAGCTTTATTTGAAGTAATGATTATTGTATAGACTTGCTATAATTCTCAAGCACGGCTCTCCAACCGGGCGCACCGAGATTTATGGGTCCGCGGACCCAGAAATGTTAATATGTACACGACAAAAATAGGTGTTGTGGCGAAAACTTTTGGGTCCGCGGACCAAATTTAGGGGTGTAGACATGTTGCAAAAAGCTTTGCTAGCGCTATTGATATTTATACCTGTTAGCTGTTGGCTCATCATCAGTAGGGTTTTGGGTTTTGGTTGCAAATGAATGCGAGAAGGTAAGTAATTCAGCTTCCGCCAGTGTGTGCTTTGCTTACCGGTTGTCGGTATATGTACTGGAGAATGGGAGTGATGCGAGTTGAAAAATGCGAGTTGCATGCGAGAAAAAGTAAGAAAACTGAGATTAGAGTTCCTGCAATGGTAAATGCTTTTTGAGATGGAAAAAATCAAATTTTCCGTATACGGGAACTCCGAGTCAGTCTGGATCCCTAGAAAAATGAACCAGCGTATACCTCGCTGGACGTTTATTTTGTTCTCTTTACCCTCACAGTTCTTCAGAGCTCAAGTCCTTTCTAATTCTAATTTACAATATTTCGATTGCAATCACAATTCAGTTCAATCTATTACTTAGTTTAACTATTCCCTTTCTTCTATCTCTGATTCTTCCAGCGAAAGCAATGTGCATCTTGAGGAAGTCCTACCTCCCCCCTCCACACTTCTAATGGTGCCTCCCTTGGGGAAGCGTCACCTATTGATTTTTCCACGAGAAACCATCAGCGAAGTTTCTTTTTCAACCCCCCACCCCCCCTAAGAAACGTCAGAGATTTATCGATTTTTTTTTCAAAAGTCATACACTACCTCTTTCCATTCATGTCCGCCTTTTTATTCCAACTTAAACAACTTGTCACAACCTCTGAGTCCTATTTGGTGGGAATGGAACGTTGAAACCTTTGAATTCACCGCTATCAGTATGTCGGTGAGTTCTCAAAAACAAAGGAAATTAGATGCGATAGCTGTGGGATAATACGTGTGTATCGTAGGGTCATTCATTTTTCTGGCTTGTTGAAAAAAATGAAAGCAGTTGAAAAAAACAAATTTCATTTTACAAAAAAATGAAAAACGAATTTTGGGACATTCATTTAACGAAGGATGCGCAAAAAAGATTGTACTCTTCGAGGCCGTAACTATGGGGAAGGGCCTATTCATTTAACCTGAAATACGGAGAGAAATAACTACTGCCCACTGTAATGGTCGTTGTGGAAGTCAGAACTGTTTACTACCAAAAGCACTCGCACCATCATGATCATACTGTTTCCCTGTACTATCAAAGAGGAACGACCTTCTGGGAAGGAAGAAAGGTTAAATCGTCCATCTTTGGAAGACCGCTCCATATCTGACTTATATCATTAAAGAGTATGAAAGTTAAAATTCAATCTTAAGTAAGTTAAGATATGTCGTATCTATCCAAACGATCGTAAATCAGCTGTATCACCATCCCGGAAATAAATCGTTCTCTTTGGTGATTGTCGACCTAGTGATCAACATTTGAAAAGTATTCCAATAATGTTTTTTGCTCTTCAAAGTTTTCTCATAATTTTTAAGCTTCCGGCAAAATGGAGACTTGGAATGCGTTAATGCATGCCCGTCCATTCACGTGTTTGAAATAAAGTGTACATTGCTCAAGAAGTTTTATTAACTTGCGTTATATCAAACATAAGCGACGGCCGTTCTGTATTTATCTGGCGTTTCTTCAACTTCCTGTTAACCCTCGAGTCGGCGTCCCCACGATGTTCCTCTATTTTCGATCGAGATTCCCGCGAAAAGACCCTCATGTGACTACATGTTTAGCTAAATTGTCCCCACGCAGTGAGACTTGAAAATCGACATTCGCAATATTTATTGAAAAACGAAAATTGACTGTCGCAATATTTGTTTTTCATATCTTATAGCTTTTGAAAAATGAAAATAGACTGTCCCAAGAATCATTTTTTTCTAAAATGAAATTTGATTTCTTTCAACTGCTTTCAAATATAATTTTTTCAAATAGCCAGAAAAATTAATGACCCTAAGATACACGCATTTGGGACAACCGCAATCTGCCATTTCTCTTCAGGAGACTTTACATATCGAAGCATCAATTAGATAGAATGCAGTCAGTATTAAATACAGCTGCTCGCATCGTTACACTTACACGTAAATATGATCACATAACCCCAGTTCTAATTAGATTGCACTGGCTGCCAGTCTCACAGCGCATAATTTTTAAGGTTTTACTATTAGTTTATAAGGCCCTTAATGGCCTATCGCCACAATATATTACAGAACTACTCAAATATCGCCCTAATGTTCGCACGCTGCGCTCTACTGAACAGAAATTATTAGTCATTCCTAAGTCACGCACAGTCTCATATGGTGACAGAGCTTTTTCTGTAGTGGGTCCAAAAGTCTGGAATACATTACCGTTATCAATCCGCCTCTCACCAAATGTAGATATTTTTAAAAAGTCACTAAAGACACATCTTTTTAAACTAGCCTATAATTGATGTACAATATTTTAATTTGATTTGATTTTAATTTCTTACGTCATTGTCCATAGGGAAAATTTTTAGGTTGATTATTTTTAAAAATATTGTAAATAGGTTATTTCATTTTAGTTTTAATTATTCAATTCTTTATATAATATTCAATGTAAAGCGCCATGAAAAATTAGTTGATATGGCGCTATATAAATAAACTTATTATTATTATTATTATATGTCAAGGGCACCCAACGAAGTTTTCGGTTAAAAAGCTGTTCGGGATAGTAAGTTAGCCTAAAACTTTCGGATTTGAAAAAATATTCCCTAAAAAATTGTTTTCTGAAATACTGGCTAGAAAATTTGTTTTCAATCCCTAGAAAATTATAGAAGAAAAGAGAAACTAAAAGGTTTCCCTAAAATATTCGTACGTCCCAATTTGTCTGATCAATAGAGTCATAACGATCCAAAAGAACACCTAAAAAATTCGTACCTCCACAAAACTTTGCAACATGAAGTTACTTGGGCTAGAAAATTCTTGTTTCCGTTCTAGACTACTAACAAATTCGTAGGCCGGGAATATTTTGCCATATTATTTTCGGTTGACGCGATTTCCACCTAGAAAATCCGAACAGCTAATAGCTTTCTAGAATACGTCAAAAGACATAGTAGGCTCCTTAAAATGGCTAGATGAGCCGCAGACAACTGGTTTCAAACGAATTTCAAAAAGTACTCGTTGGGTGCCCTTGATATGTGATCACGAGGGGATGTTTCTGAAACTGAACTATCGATTTTTCCACGGAGAAACGTCACAAGTCAAACCCCCACCCCCAAACTTCGCTGGACGTTTCTCGTGGAAAACTCGATATGTGACGCTTCCCTTGGACACTGAAAACAATTTCTTTATGGGAGTACCCCTTCCTCCATAAAGGTGAGACATACACTACGGGGGCATGCAAAATGTCTCCTGGTGTGTGCTCACCTTAAAGAGTGTCTGGCTGCATTAATAGATATATATGTATATATATATATATATATAGTGGCCCGAGTGAAAGCCCATAGCCGCTCTACGTAGCTGTATCGTAGCCGTATTTCAGTGCGTTCCCGAATCCATAGCGCTAAACCCATGAAACGTTAACATCAACAGTTCTGTAACACACACGCGACTTCTTAATAAACTAAAACCTATAACAATTATCATTTCCGTGACAACCGTTGTTTCCATCGATTTTCCAGCGAGAATCGAAAATAGTCACCCTTTGTTGATGTTTCCACAAGGGTCCGGCCAATTTTATAATTAATTTCCTCTCAGAGTTCAGTTTCGCTCGTTTTTCTTGTTCTATCATTTTTTTTGTTTAGTACTTTTCTTCTTTATCCTACTAGTTCGTTCATGTCATTTGCAGTTCGATAAATTGTTTTTGCAATCCGAAAAGTAGTTTATTCAGTTCTGTATATTCGATTCATACCGTAAGCCAATTGTTCTGTTCGGTTTCGGTCAGTTCAATTTTCTCAATTTCTTTGTGTATGGGCGTCAAACAGTTTCAACATCGGGTTCGGTTTCCAGTTCTATTTATTCTATTCATGCACTCAGCTCAGTTTTCTTGGTTCATATCTAATCATGTCCATGTCCACTCTAGTCCGGGTTCAGTTCAGACTCAGTTCGCTTAATAGTTCTAAACTTCTCGGCTCTTTAAATTTCTATTCTGTTTATTTCGGTCTGTTCATCTCGGTTCTGTATCTGGAGAATACTGATTCCAAAAGGTCGTCAAAAAAAGAAACTTGCTTTATATCGTTAATCGGAAAGAAAGTCAAATTCTCTTGGACTTGGCTCAGCCGATCTTCGAAATTTCCACTCTGCACTGCGATAGATCGTCCTTTTCCCGCCATTTTTTCCTGTAACATTTCAACTCGCAACACACACGCACTTTTCAACTCGCACTTTCCCTATCCCCGGTCATCTGAATAAGGATTTGTATGAGTGTTTCATCATCAGTACTGGAAAGAATCGATTGAACTTTAATTTGCCTGGCTAAATTTTGTTTTTGATTAATTATATCTTTTTTGCATGGCTCGCATGGCTCGCATCGCTGGCTCGCATGGCTCGCATGCCTCGCATGGCTCGCATGCCTCGCATGGCTCGCATGGCTCGCTGGCTCGCACATTGTACAGACCCACTTGCCAGACCCGCCACGTGTTTCTTTGATTTCGTATGCCTCTCAATAGAACTCTTCTTGTCGCTGAGATCTTCGCTGCAAGCGTTACATCTAAGTTTTCTTTCCACCACGGCAAAATGTTGACCTGGGAATTCTTTCAGACGCTCCCATGAACTCACTTTAGTAGCTTTAGCGCTTCCTCTTTGCTTATAAATTCCTTTGGTGGTCGGCAATTTTCGATTCCGTGCTATCGATGCGCCTTGTGGTGCACGTAATGAGGCTCCAGAATTTACTGCTACTGTTATTGGGTCTGTAACTACAGTTATTTCATCTTCGGATTCATTTTCACTAGATACGCTTAGCTGGTCTGTTGCCTCCATCTTCACAGTAATAGTATTTGACGATCAAGAACAGTTCAAGAAACAGTGCTGGCGTAAAAACATAAACAGAAAAGGGCGCCAAACGTTTACAGAAACACAAGAGTGTCACGAGCCAATGAAAATCGACTGTTCCCACGGTCAAAGGACCATAGCTCGTGCATTTCCATGACAACCAGTCAATAAGCGATTTTATAGAACTATATTATGCTCAAAAGTCAAAAAGTGCTTAAGAGTGCTGGAAACGTGAAATAGTGCTCCAAACTCGAAATAGTGCCGAAATAGTGCCCAGCGCAATCGGGACATGCCTACTGACGGTCTGCAAAATGTCTGCGCATGCGTGGATTTGGTCTGGGAAAGTCACGATCGCGCGCGTCTATTTGGTTAAAATTTCTCACGCGAAATTTGAACTGTAAAATATTTTTACAAATACGAACTATTTCATTTGTTTTGTACTGCCATTAACCAGTCCGATAATCAATTTAATTGGCTTGATATATCAATTATTAATAGAACTTATGCTTTTAGAACTCTTACATGCGATTTTCCTCTTTTTTGTTTACAATCATACCGGTAGCTAATTACATTAATACCATGCTTATGATGTTGTTGTTTAGTATTCTCTTAATGGCGGTGAGGTAGAATCGCATAGTCCCAGCTGAATCGCACGACTGCGTTTGCGAAATCAGACGCTGACTGGTTGAGAGGAGCGGTGATTAAGAGTGGAAGCACCACTGTAGACTACGCGCGCTATTTATAACTTAACAAAATATCAACATGCTATTCAAGGAAAATCACATGCCTGACGAGGTAATTCCATGTTAAGTTGCACGAGAAAACGAATATCGCCCGAGTCGCGAAGCGACGAAGGCGATATCGGCTTCTCGAGTGCAACTTTAACGTGGAATTACCGAGTCGGGCATGTGATTTTCCTATAATATTATTTTTATAGAGTCGATTTCGTATGAGTGGGTGCCATGGCTTTGAAATGGTTTCCCTATTGTTTTTGTCCTTCTGGTCCAATGAAATTACAGAGATACGTTACGTCAAAGTTACAGTACGGTTAAGCTATGGCGTTGCCGTATTTCTTTCCCATTCATACGAAATCTGGACTATAACTAATAAGTATAATACCTGAGGGTGGTGGGGGTGGCGTGGCTGTGTCTGGAGAACTTGTTGGTGGTGGAGGCGGGGGCGTAACTACAATTAATAACACAATAGAATAATTACTAATTATATTGCATTGTATTGCCATGTATTGTATTGCATTGTATTGTATTTATTTTTTATATTATTTTAGAGAAATTTATTTACATTTATTTAACTCCACAAAAAGTTTATGGAAGTAAACATTTAACCGGCTAAACATATTTCCGTGACCCACTTCAATCAAATTTCATGCAACATTGCCTTGTATCCATTTGTGACCTCCATTGTAAAATAAACCTGAAGAAGGCTGATACTGGCCAGCCGAAATATCGTATAAACCTCGACAAGCGTTGTATTTGATCAGCATTGCAGTAGTCTTCGGACACTTTATCATTATATTTTCTTCTTCTTGCTGATCAAGAACTGTTTTTGATCCAACGTCTGGCAGTATTGATTGTACACGGTTTTTGCTGTGGGTTTCTAACCTTAACTATATATAGACTCAATTGTGACGTAAATACCGTTGCAGTCGCTTTTGTTTAGAATTTGAAAACAAAAGCGATTTTTATAGGTATTTTTGACCGTGCGAAATAGGAAGCATAAATGTCACCACATTTGTCAGAACTTTCCGGGATAAAAAAGGGATAAAATTAAGTTCTAACAAGTGGGAACAATTTTTTTCACCTAGGTGGAAGATTGTTTGGCAAATTTTCATTTCATAGGCACTTTAAAAAGACAGCTTTTAAATGTGTTTCGCAGCTTTAGTGTCACGAAATCGCAAAGCAGAGCGAGACTCAACCATAATCAACCATCGTTTTATATGTCATGCAAGTTGTATTGTGTATGATTCGCGTAAGTCACGCGTCATGTGAAATATTTTTGTCACGCGTGAGATATCACGCTTTCCTCACCTCCTGCAGCACAAGCTTTCAGAACAATTTCATCGACAGCGATGTCCGACTCGTAACTGTTCCCAACGACTGCCTCGAACCTGATCTGAAGATAAGACAGAAAGAAGCAATGAAGGCATGTTCCTTTGGCATGGGAATTATGTGTGCACATCATATTATATAGTATATTATATAGTCTGTTAGCGGCTCATTTGTTTTCGAATTGAGCTACCTGTGGCGCGCGGTCAAAATGGGGCGAGGAGAAAAGGAAAGAAGGGGGTGGGGAAGGGGAGAGCACATTTTTTCGTTCCTTCTCTGCCCTTCACCTCCCCCTCACCCCTCCTTCCCTTTTCTCCTCGCCCCATTTCGACCGCGCACCACAGGTAGCCCAATCCGAAAACAAATGAGCAAAACACAAATACCCAGAAGAGCGGCTAGGAGGCTTAACTTTAACACGTGTGTAGGCCACGCCCAATAAATTTATAATTTATAACATTAAATGGCGTGGTTATCAGCATTAGTTCACTCAGTTATCGTACTTGCTATAACCCTAATATTAATACAAGAAGGAACACACTTAAATGGTTGGCTTTTGAACACATCTAGAATAGACCATTTCACCTATGATACAATATTTCTCAATTTTCTGGTGATTCATTCTTCATGTTTCGGTTATAGTTTAAAATCATTTCAAGTCAATTCCTAAAGGTTCAGTGGTATTTCTGGATGAAGGCAAATGAAGCATTTAAAATCAATCCCAAAGAAATGACTCAGTTTCTCGTTTTCTGATTGGCTGTTTACCACTGGAGATAAGAGAACATATCACAGTAGACTGCGTGACCACTCGCGCAATATCGATTGCGTGACTACTCGCGCAATATCGACTGCGTGACCATTCGCGCAATATCGACTGCGTGAGTACTCGCGCAATACGACTGCGTGACAATGCGCGCTAGAATCACTTCTCCCCAGGTTCAGTTTAGTGTTGTAAAATAAATTATATAACGATAGAGCAGTTTTCAATTGAGTGTAGTAAAACCAAACGCAAACTACCCACAGCCAGCCAATCATAGGAGCGAGTAATCACAAGTAACTCGTAAAATGGCTTCCCTGTGAACCAATGACAAACCAAAGCAAAACCAAAATCAATTTGCGTTTGGTTTTACTTTGGATTCTGATTGGTTGGTTTACTTTCTCAGCCAATAGGAGAGCTTAGTAAACGCTAAACCAAAACACTTCCGACACTCAATTGAAATCCGCTCTAGTTTACCGTGGTATAACCTCTCATTTGCTACATTTTGCGGAATCGCATGGTCAAAGTTGTTGTGAACCATGTAATGACGCAAAACGTGGTACGTAAGTAAGAGAAAACACCACGGTTACTATCGCCGTATATGTTTTAACTGTACGCCTTTCTGAAGTCCAATTTATTATTATTATTATTAGTATTAGTATTAATAATTTATTTCATTCGACAAACTACATATTAAAATCATCTTAGAATATGGTCTACCAAAGAAAGTAGTTAAAAAATACCAAACAGTAATTAATGGGCCTTAGTATATACTACACAAGTGAATAGTGCTTTTCGCGGGCTCTGATTGGCTACTCCGCAGGTGAATATCCTTGCTATTCACCTCCGAGCGAAGCAGCGATTACCTCGCGCGAGTTTTTGTTCATTTGTCAGAAAATGAAATAACTATTTAGTGCTGGCTATTCACTTGTGTGGCATATACTAAAACAATTATTCACCTCGGTGAAACGCATGTATATTATATCTAGTGGAGCAATACTTTCAAGCTTACAGCATCTCTTCAAAACCTCTATACGGTTGTGAGTTCCCGGGTAGATGAACCGTATCTTATGAAGTATAGGATATCCAGGGGGGTGGGGTAGGGGATATTTGTAATCCATAGATTAGCTATTCGTACTTGGTTACCTTATGAGATCCACTTGACACAGGTACAGTGATGTCAGCCAGTTGTCACCCAGCGGGGTGGGGTAGGGGTTATTTGTAATTCATAGATTAGGTTTTCTTACTTGGTTACCTTATGAGATCCACTTGACACAGGTACAGTGATGTCAGCCAGTTGCCAATAGTCTCCCTTGTTACCTATTTGAGAAAATACCAACGTATTGCCCACATAAACCTTGAAGGACCCCACATGGCTGCCGTACATGTGATAGTAAAAACTCAGGCATTTGGGTCCACCGTCAAATGAAAAGACTTGCGAGGTCTCCATCTTGGCGATGTCTCCAGAGATGCGTGGAGACGAGGCTTCGATGTACATATAGTAACCTGGGAATTAAAGACATTGACGTCATATCTTACAAACGCGCACTCTGATTGGTCAAATACTATGAATTTTTGAGAGCGATGATTGTGAAAATGACGTTATATCGTACAAAATCGCTCTCGACTGTTTGGTTTGCGAGAGTGGAGATCATGATAATGAGATCATATCGATGTTTCTACAATAAATCAAAATCAAAAACAAATTTGAACTGGACTTTGACGAATTTTTTAAGATGACATTGACAGAAAAAGATTCGGAAAAGATGGCGGCTGCTCATTTTGACCACAATCCCTTGCGAACCCAACCCAATCAAAATAACACGTAGAAATTCATGTGCATTAGTTGAGTAGAATAGTGAAGAGTTATAATAGATAGAATCAGGAGCCCACTACCAGGAGCGTACCTATGTGATGGGTAGCGCCCACAGCACAGTAGACGATGTGGCTATTTTTGTCGCGAAGTTCTGGTATGCGATTACGTTGTCTTTTGTTCTCTTGCGCTTTAGTATTTTTAGCAGTTTGAACCGTGTTAATTTCAATTCTTCAGTGCATCCTGATTGGTTAAAAGTGACGGCCTTTGTTTCTTCTTGCGGGAAACACAAAGTTAAGAATAGCTACATCATCTGTTCTGCTGTTGGACGACCTAATCTGGGAGATGCACGCTCCTGGTAATGGGCTCCTGATAGAATCTTGTGAACAACTATGTATCTGTGGCCGTCTATATCTATTGATTGCATACTGCGGCAATTATGCAAATATTCCCGAATGGAGTTATAACACGGCCACAGGGGGGTTGGGGGGAGGGGAGTATTGCATTATCTATAGGTACCATATTCGATTGAGCTTATTTTCAAACCTATCAAGAGAAGTACTTGAAACTACAACCTTCGCCATTTAAGTACGGACCGCCCGACAAAATAAGGCTATTCAGAACACTGAACGAACTCCTCCGACACATCGCGGGCATTTTTTATGACTTCGCTTGTCCCCCCTCCCCCTTCACAATGTTGGGATAGAAAGGCAACATTGAAATGGGGGAGGGGGTTGTGTTAAAAATAGCCGGAAATTGCTGAAGCGGTCCGACTTAAATGGCAAGGGTTGTACCATATTCGATTGAGCTTATTTTCAAACCTATCAAGAGAAGTACTTGAAACTATGTCCTCTGTTAAGCCATTACATTTTGGGATAGTTCTTTTGAAAAAAAGAGTTTGTGAATTTGTTGCTCTGCAAGGTTGTTCACGACTTTGTATGGTAGCCAAGACTAACTTACCATAGCCAACAACATCAGTACTCGGACCAGTTCCCCAAGAGGGCGTCATGCCACTGTACCGAGTCCAGTCAAAGGTATCATCGGTTCGCTGCACAAATCCACAGTTATTGCTCTCAAAGTTGCAGTAAAATAGATCTAAACACACACAGATGAAATTATAAACAATTTTATTAAGGGAAGTTGTAATTCCTATATAGACTCAAAAGTTACACCAAATCACGAAATAAATAGCACCAACAGAATATACTCATCAAGACACTGATTTTATTTGAATGGTCACGCTTTGGGTTTTCAATAGTTACAACAAATCACGAAATAAACCGCAGTACCAAGAGAATATTGGATATGAATGGTCACACTTTGGGTTTGAATCATTCACAGATTCAAAAGTTACAACACATCACAAAAACAAACAGTACCAAGAGAAATTGTACTCGTCAAGATGGTCACTCTTTGGGTTTTCATACGCAGACTCAAAGTTACAAACAGCTATCGCAATTAACAGCGACACTCGAATATTCATTGTCGGATAATTTTCTCTATTCCTACCTTGGGCCAGGGCCCCACCAATTAGAAAAAATGCGAGTTGCCACATCATGTTTGCGGCGCCGTACGTGCGTGAGTGAGCAGTAAAGTGGGATACGAGAACGTTTTAAACATTAACAAATCGCGCGAACTATTGTGGGAGTTAAGTCATAACAATGGAATCTCAACTTCTGACAACTGAACCAACACCGTAATTACTTACGAGTGGAAAGAAAATACTAGCTAATTGATGGTGTTTAAACGTGTTCAGAGAAAAATGAACTGATAGCAACTGATCTAACAACAGTCAGTCCATTCCAGCATCATCTCCTATGAGTTACGGTTTTCTGTGAACAGCTATGAAAACAACAGTAAAATATATTAAAGAACTTGAAATGCTAAATTAGTTACTCCAACCCGAGATAAGAACAATCAACGAGGTTACAAGATGGACAGCATTAGAGTGGAAATTAAGAAATAGAAATCATTATGTGTGCTATCTTAGTAAAATAAGGGTTGTCAGATACAAGCGTTAACCCTATGATACACGACCGAAAGGGAGTGTGGGTATGTTAAAAATATTCATGATCTGAAGAGTACCCATATTCCCGTTCGGTCTTGTCTCGAAGGCTTAAAATGCTGCTGTGATCAAATTACACTTTTCCTATTTTCTTCAGCTTCGGAAAGTAAAAGTACTAAATAATTACGATTTAAAATCCGTTAAGTCCTACGCCGGGAAGCATGACATTTTTTAGCCATAATTTATGTCCGCCATTATTCGGTTTCGAATTGGAAGCATAAAACATTGAGCATAATGAACCGTTCATTCAGTCAATTGACCGTTTCGCATTCAAGAATTACCGCTGGATGCTATGACTACAGACCTATTTACTCAACGTTATTCTCATTCTGATGTTAAATATTCACCAATCATTTACCAACGAGAAGGTGCAGAAGTTAAAACTACAACAATACATAGAGTTGTAAATAAACTATTTTGTCGCTGGTATTTAAGAATATTTAACATCAGATTGAAATGTGACCTGCCGCCGTCGGGTGAACACCTACCCTGGCATGTGTGCCAGAGGTTCTGCGGCCCTGAAAACCAGTCTGTTCAAAGCTCTCTTAGGCTAAGCTGGAATGGTTAAGCTGAAATGACAATTAATTTAACTTCAGAGTCATTTAAGATCAAGCTCTATTAATTTATTTTAAAACGATATAAAGCCGTTCTACTCGAACAACAAAATAAGTGACTATACCTTTTTCATATATTTATCTAGGTGTAACATTACAGAATAATCTTAAATGGAACTCTCATATTTCGGACACCATCAAAAAAGCGTCAAAGAGACTATACTTCCTAGTTCAGCTTAAGCGCGCTAATGTTTCTGCAGACGAACTTGTCCAATTTTATACTGCCTGTATTCAATCTGTGTTGTTATATGCCAGCCCGGTATTTCATTATAGTCTCCCAGATTATCTTAGCTTTTCACTTGAACGAATACAAAAACGAGCCCTACGCATTATATATGGATACGATCTTTCGTACTCTGACCAGCTTAACTTTTCTGGTCTATGTAGCCTTGCGGACCGTAGGTCACAACTCTGCCAGAGTTTATTTCGGAGGATACTGTCGCATCCAGAGGGAAATCTATATGGCCTCCTACCGTTTAATGCAACGCGCCAAACTGTTACCTTAAGGAGTAGAAATCCTATGTGTATACCATCATGTAGAACTAATAGATATAGAAACACCTTCATAATATCGGGCGCAAATGATTACAATAAAAATTGTAAGTAACTACAATCGATGTATTTAGAAATTTTTAATTGTAATGTAGCATTAGTTTAATTAGAGCAGTATATAGTATATCCTTCTTAAAACTTAGTTAACTTATCTAGAACCATATTAATGTAAATCTCCGTAATTCAGTTTTTGCTGTAAGTGAGAAATATTTGTAATAAACGATCTATCTATCTATCTATACCTTTTTCATATATTTATCCGCTTAATCATTTACTTTAGTTTATACAAACGCTGGCAGTGATCAACTCGAAAGCTTTTGCTCCTTTGATCACTTCGTACTACCAACTATTTGAAATGTAATCTTCACTTATTTATTCCTTTTATTTTCTTCTTCAAATGCACTGTTGTATTTACTTATGTAAATAGTGTGAAATAAAACTTGAAACTTGAAACACTTGAAACTAACGTTGAGTAAATTAATGCGTATGTAGTTATCGCACCGGCCAGCGGTAATTCTTGAATGCGAAACTGACGGAGAGGGAAAGGTGGGGCTTATAACCGGAAGCGATTTAATGTTTTCGATGGGCATATGAGCCGATGGAGCTCACAACCAGTATTTACGGTGTTAGCGATTACTCGCTTAACTGATTTTCTCGTATACTCCAGTGGGACAAAAAAGCCCTCAAAATATGTGATTTTTGCTCGCATTACTTCAAACACTATATTAGTCGTATTAGACAAGACGAAACAGTTTTTAATTGGAAACCTTGTGAACGGAACGTTACATTGGTTTGAACTCCAATAATTTACAACGTTTTTCAAATTTGAAAGTTCTGGTAAATAAATTTTGATATAAGTGCTTTGCTTTTCATTGGCGCAATTAGTTCCTGGATCCCGGCCCTGAATTACGTTGACCGCACTGCACTATAATACTCAATGCCCAATAGCATAGAATGAGCACAGCTACAGTGTCAGATGATAAACAATTGGCAAAGTTCCTTTTTAGAGAAGATTAAAGGTGAAAAAACAAACCAGCATAAAACAAAGAAATCAAACAGAATTTCTAATTTGTGCTTACACAGCTTAATTGGAAGTTCGTAAGCAGAGATAGCCCGGATAGTGAGTTGTGCGACGAGTCATGTTTTGTGATCACGGATTCAATGACCTTTGCTTAAATCACAAACTCGTTTGAATTACAAAACCGGAAAAACGTAATTTAATGGAGGTTACATTGGTTATAGGAAGCATTTCGAAACATCACTCTTTAAAGACGCTGAAACGATGTCAAGTAGTTGTTCCACTGCATTCAAGAAATAAAAGATTTAGCAAGTTACGTGACCCGATTTCACAAATCAGTAGGGTTATAAAGAGTTCGCTAATACACGGTAGTTTAGAACGTTTTTATACCCCTTTTAAGTTGACACGGAAGTTTCGGCATACTAAAGCATTCTAAAGAGCAAACAAAGAATCATCTACTACTTTCAAGGTTTATTTTTGGGGGGCGGTGTGTTTCTAGGAGCTGAATTTTAGGATTTTCAGGTATATCAAGACTGAGACGGCGTGAACATGGTTGTTTTTCACGTCATTTTATATGCCGGTCTGTTGTTAGGATTCTCGCTAAGCGTTTACTCTTACGGTAAGTAGTAACCATTACGAATCTTTCTCGGTAGTACCGATGCACTATGAACTTATTAGTGATACTTATTTGATCATGTTTTTACCCAGTAAAGTTCTAGTTGTATTAATTAAAACGTTCGCTGTATGCGACTTGCGGCTTTTACTGATAGTCGAGCAGGATGACTGAATATCAGTTTAAAATTCTTCTTTGTGGTTTGAAGATGGCTCTCAATATACACAAGCCCTTCGAAAATATTGGAGAATGACCCGCCCGCATGACATCATCTGGTCGCCATCTTGCCAAAATTAAACGCGCAAGGGCAGTTGGGATACGAATAGGCTTTGACAGATTCAGGTGCTAGCACAATTTTTGGCATAATTCGCAATTCCATTACGAACACAATTTTCATGATTTTTCTGACAAAAGCACTGCTAGCATAATCAGCATTTTTTTTGCTTGTTTTGGAGACCAAAATAAGGCTTGCCTTATATCAGTGCAAGAACAACAAGAACTGCATGACATGATTTTCATTCATAACTACTTTATACGTTTAAATACGTTCTGCTGCTGAATATACTTTACTATCTTAACCATTGTCTTTTGCAAGTCAGTGGATAAAATTATAGAATGAAGTACACACTCAGTTTAAGTTACTGGTTTTTGTTTGACTGCACGTGCTTATGCTGTTTACTTGTTTCTTATATTTGAAGGAAAAGTTGCATAGATGTGGTTGCATTTATATAAAATTTAAGGAAACTAACTAGCATAGTTTTTTGCGCTTTGTGCTAGTATTTTTTTAAATCTAGCATAATTTCTGGCACAATTTCAGAAAAATAGGAACATTGCCAGTGGCATAAAATGCTACTTTTACGACCTCAATCTGTCAAAGCCTACTGGATCCTCCTCTGGTCTGCAACAGACCTTCATAGTTAGTTGAAACGCTGCCAACTGGTTTTAAATGCCATGAGTCACGAGACCATCAACTAAGAGAACCGATCCCCCATATTAGGCTCTCTCCCCATGCTCTGGCCCATGATAGTTTGCGCCGATTTATTTTAGCTTGCATAAATTAGTTGGACTATTTTTACCACTCTATCCGATTGGTTGTTGGTGTCACATGTCCGAATTGGCCGGCGAGCGACGACAGCAGAACATCAAGTATGTTGATAACCAAAAATCCAAACCATCGCCAACAATCACGGACATTGCACCCGCGGTACATACGCGGTTTGTACCATAAATGACTCTAAAATGTCCTCAGATTTTACAAAGAATGCCGGTATGGAACGACTTCACAATACCGAAAACTCAACTATCCAAGCATGCAGTTAATTGTGGGATAGCTGTAGAAAAACGTGGGTTAGCTGTAAAATTTGGTCAGCAGTTAAACCTGCGAACATTTCACTTCCGGTACTGAAAGTTTCACTTTGAAAGATTTTAAGTATTGACAGTGTCAAAAGCCTCCGGTATAAGTATATTCACAGGGAAACCGCTGACGCACCGCAGACTCGTCATAATAATAATAATAATAATAACAACTTTATTAACGTGTCAATCTTATAGCTGACCACAAGTAGTCTACTAATCGGGGACACTAGTTAAAATACACCTAATATATACCTAGGAACGCTATTAACATTTACAAATATATGGGTAAGAAATATAATACGATCAGCATAATATAGCACGATTTAGTGTTAAACAGAATAAAATCTTACATAATGATAGTTTGAGATAAAATGATTAAAATAACACAATGGTTCCTGCAAGGGCTAATTACCTCCCTTATGTGTATATCTAAGTTTAAAATTTGTCAAGGTTATCTATAAATACTCTATTTACAGTCAATGATTAAAATAACTATCTTATCACTGATCACTCGCTCTTTCCCACCCTCATTATGTAAACATGTAATTATTTTAGCTATTGCAAAGAAAACAATTCTTGCAAGAGTCGCTGGCTGCCAGACTAGTTAGATCTCTTTTTCTAATATTACTTTTGAAACTTTGTAGCGTTGGTAAGTTTCTCTCTTTCGAGCTAAGCTTGGACCACAAACAAGGGCCAAAGTACCTAAGGGACCATTCATTATTTATGCCTGGGGGGGGGGGGGGGGGGGGGCTGGCAAGAATGAGGGGGGGTCATCAAAAATTCAAGAGCATGAGAGGGGGGGTCACAGAAAAAAATAAGCATAGAAGGGGGGGAGCTGTCTATATTTTTGGGTGCATTTCCAGGCATCTAAGGGGCCGCAATTTTCAAAATTTTCCCCCATGGGAACATCCCCGGACCCCCCCAGAGAAATACCTTGCTTTAATTATTAAATAGTAATCAGCCAATCCAATGAGAAACATACAGAGCACCTCACCATTCAATTGTCTTGCCTAATATTTTGTTTGCCTCATCTTAATTTTGAAACTCCATTAGTAAAAAAATATCATCTAGATCCATCTGAAATTAATTAAAGGTAGGTTTGGGTGCATTTCCAGCGATCTCAGAAACCTTAATTTCAAAAAAATTTCTCTGGACCCCTTTATTAGAGCCGATCCACATAATGTTCAGTCCGTGTTTAGTCCTCTGTAAATGTAAAACTGTGAACAGTGTGAGGGAGGGAGGGGGGGCTCTATATTTTTCAGAATTGTGTGCGGGGGGGTTATGAAATTTTTGTTTTGTTTGGAGGGGGGTCAAGACATTTTGTTGTTGTTTAGAACGAATCTTGCCAGCCCACCCCCAGGCATAAATAATGAATGGTCCCTAAGTGCATGCTTTCCATATTTTACAGTTTTAAAACTTGGAATATAAAAGTCTGAATTTCTAAGGTTGTAAGATGATGGTGATGATTTAAAAAGTTCCATAATGTTTTTAGGTTGCAGATTGTACTTAGTCTTATACATAAAAATTGCTATATCCTGCAAGCGTTTGTTGTAAAGGCTCGTCATCTTAGCTCGCTTTAGAAGTTCATCGTATGTCGAGTTCCAGTCACAGAATACTGCTCTTAGTCCTCTCTCGTTTACTCGTTCCAGTTTTTTCTGATCACTCGCTCTGCAGAAGTGCCAAACAAGGCCACAGTAAGTCAAATGGGGCAAGACTGCAGATTTGTAAATTTGCAATTTTGCCTCAATTGGTATTAGTTTTCTTAGTCTCATCAATACGCCAATCTGTCTACTGGTCTTGTTGCAAATCGTGGAAATGTGTGTTGTGAAATTAAGTTCTTTGTCTAAAATGACCCCTAGTAATTTGATCTCCTCTGTCGTCATGACCAGAATAGTTGCCGATGTTTCACGTCTCGCAGACGAAACACTGCACAGTTTGAACGCTGAAGAGAATTGATAACGACATACTTTGAAATCGATCCCACGCGTGCGCACCAGGCATCAAATTACGACCGTAAATAGGCATTGTACAATCTCGTACCCAGATCCCATTTGTTTCTTACTGCGCATGCTCGACGAAAAATAGGCTCTGGAATAATCCGATTCCGGAAGTCCGCAAATCACGGACTTCCGTTGACTCTGCGCATGCTTATCATTACGTAAGCCTGAGAAGTCGTTTCTTCGGGTTCGATTCTCGCACAGCGCCTCAGGCCTAGGTTTTGGTTTGGATTTGGACGTTCACCCGGTATCTTGATAGTGATCTTTTGCTTGCTAGTGTCAGGGCAAGCCTTAGGGAGTCTCTTTCATCTTCTGCCGTTTTTAGGTTGGATTTTAAGGCTTTATTTTCATGCATTTGGCTCGTGTTTCTTTACCGTGCGATGGATATCAGACATCACAGATCCTGAGTGCCTTACCTGAGGCAGATGACCACACAAACAGCAACTGAATACACGGTAGAAGGAAGTCAAGGCATTTTTACTTACGATTCTCTCGTATTTTAGCTCCTTAAAAGTTGGACTTCGTTACATTCCCATACAAACGCTTATATTTAAGCGATCAGCGCCTGTTCACAAGTTTACGAAATCGGGAAAACGCCACTTCTGCCTATAGAGCACTTACGAACATTGTTGTTAATATGGGAATGTATAGTATTACCTATCTGTTCAGTACGGTAAATCCCTCGGCTATATCCAGTTGAGTTCGATTTTCGAATTATGATAATTCATGTACTGTGTGCGATGTGTGTTGGCGATGAAGTGATATGAACTCCCGAGTTTTTAAGCGTTTAGATAGCCCGGCCCTAATTTCCAATGCCTTTGTCCAAATAAATCAACCCTCCAGAAATGCTTTATGTTTGACTTCCGGTGAAATTGCATTGTTCAGAACAGCCAATCAGAATATACGAAAATCGGATTATTCCAGAGCCCTATTTTTTCGTCGAGCATGCGCAGTAAGAAACAAATGGGATCTGGGTACGAGATT
Organism: Actinernus sp. WN-2022; assembly: GCA_030867875.1. Classification (NCBI taxonomy): domain Eukaryota; kingdom Metazoa; phylum Cnidaria; class Anthozoa; order Actiniaria; family Actinernidae; genus Actinernus; species Actinernus sp. WN-2022. The sequence continues at coordinate 33,358,552 of JAOWCC010001501.1, forward strand.
GGGCATTGTATTCCTCAGAATTTTACAGTACTTTGTATGGAAGTTTGTGTTTAGAGTCCAATTAATTGTGAAACAGAATTGGCAATAAACCTTCAAATGTATCGTTTACATCATATTTTCTAGCATGTTATTGACTGTAAAAGTGCATGTAACCGAGTTGAAGCGAATAATTCTGGCTTCCTGAGCTTATTCGAATTAATGCACTAACCGTGTGTTTTGGCCTCCATGTTCGCTGTAATTTCCTTCATTTTACCCCACACTGATGGTTCCTTTGATCAACTTTGGAGAATAAGCATAAGCGTTTCTTGATTTGTTCGATGGAATCGAATAGCTTAAATGTCATTTTATCACAGAATTATATGCAAATGTGACTTAGTATTTACCTACAGCTTCCCAGTTAGGTTAAATTTGAGTGATTTTCAGGTATCTGTACACTACCACAGCTCGAAAGAACATCAAAACGAAACCCGTACCGCCGTCGACTCTGAATTTCATCCGCCATATTGCTCTCGATTGGCCTGTAACAACCTGGCAACTAATTTTTCGTAACTCAGTGTGATTTTTAAGTTTTGTCGGGAATATGAAAAAAATGCAAACAAATCTCGAGTGTGTACTCTATGTCGACCGGCATCCATTGCGGGCGTTTGTTTTCGTTTTGATTCAAGAATTCGACCTGGCGTTCCTCGCTAGCCTTCGTGACGGCCATCTTGATCTCACAAGACATCGGAAGACGAATTGCAGAGGATTAATGTTTATGGTGAGTTTTAAGTTTCTATGAAACGCCAACAAGTCAATAGACAATACGATCGGTATTTATCTGTGTTTCTTTCAATTCAATTTTACTGAAGGTTGCCGGCGAAGCCGAAGTTCTACACGAAGACAGAGCCGATATTTGCAGTTCAACTTATACTTGTATTATTTCTATATATATAAAAAAAGGAAAGATGGCCAAACACGTGGCTGCCCTTGTAGCACGGCTGACTTAGAATGTATGGCGAATCGGTATAAGTGTGGTACATCGAGAAAGCCATGTGCAACTAAGGTATGAACAGCTGAAAAGAAAGTCAAAAGTTTGTGCAATCAACAAAACACCCGACTAAATATTTTTATCACAGCCAAACTAAAGACAAAAATAAAAAGGTGTAAAACATGTTTTTGTATTACGAACATTATTTCAGAATTAGAAACAGTTTCCTCAAGGAAGTGCGCATTATGTAAGTGTACCAGACTGTTCACTAGTGAGAACACCAAACAGGAAATAGCTAGTGTATTAAAGTACACGATTTATATTTTTCAGAAGGATTTTAGTATAATCTCTCCACATTTCTTTTTATAAAGATTTCTTTAACGATTTAGCACGACGACAGAGTTGAAATTCTTGTAAAACTCCAGGGGGGGGGGGGGGGGGGGGGTACTCCCTTATGTGGCCTAAACAGGGACGTGCGCTGGACAGGGTACGGTTTTTGGCCTCTGTCCTGAACAGGGTATATAATTTCATGAGTCTGTCCTACCTGTCCTAACCAGGGTATTGATTGCACGATTATCCTCATCTCACCGGTCTTTAACAAGTCATCAGCGACTCCACAAGATCATTGTCACCCAATCATTGCAATTGCCAATAAAACACAATTGTGTAAAACAAGACAGTCTGTATTTTGTCATTTGTCCTAAACAGGGTCCTAAACTAGAGGGTGTTGTGCTACACAGGGTAGGTATTTAGAGTTTTTCTGTCCTAAACAGGGTCAGGGTTTCAACCCTATACCCAAACATGGGTCCAGTACCCCCCGGGTAAAACTGTCGAACAATGGCTGTGGGAGCTTAGATTTTACAATCTTCACGAGTCCCAAATCCAGGCCCAGAACGTTGTGCCTTGCTCGTGAGAATAAAATTTAATGTTACAGACGAAGGGAATGCATCACTTCATACGCCCTGGACGAAGCCTAACATGTCTAAACAGACATGTTCTCGAAATTGCCATTCGCTGTAGATGAAATTAGGGTGGATCTTCTAGACATTTCAATGGCCAGCTACTGCAAGACAGCCTAGACAGTTTGTTTTGTGGGAGCATGGCTATTTGGGGAAAGGAACAGTTATTCCTTCTTGTGCCATAAAAAACATCCATCAACAGATCCCTTCCCAGACAATGTCTATATAGCCTTGGAGATCTGATTAGATGGGATGCTTGTTGAAAAATTCCAAAGGAACCAATACCATAAAGGTACTGTTGGCATTTCAAATTAAACACCCAAAATATGCATTTTTACCCCAAAAGGTATGAGCATCGCCATCAGCTAGATATAGGGAGTCACCCCCAGGAGAGTCCCCGTCGTCAGTCCCCCCCCCGCACAGCTGAGTTCACACAAACTATGGACAGGGATGGACGGATGGATTATTAAAGTGAGGTGGGAGCCATTGAATGCCCTGGTTTGTTGGAATGTGTAATATCTATATTTTCAAACTAATTTATCTTCAGAATATTCTTTAAACAAGTTAATTGCTTGCATGAATTGTTTTGCGATTATCATCTGCTTGTAGGAATTTCTTGGTTAACTTTTTACCTAGCACAATTTTTTTAGTGGGGAGTTGTCAACCACAGTCCAGTCAGTGGTTTCTAATGATCCACCCCTTACAAACACTTTTCCTATAGCCCACATTCGATATAGCATAGGGGGTGGAGTCAGGTGGGCTGTCACAAATATTAGTCAGAGAAACAAAGTTGAGGGTTTATATCAGGTTTATACAACATCAAATTTCCAAGGAAAATATCAGATTATAGGCTCAAGACAGAAAGTCTGTATTCACTGCTTTCTTATCCCAAAATTGTGCAATTTGTTGGAGGACACTTTGTATAAATACAATAGTTATTCATCTTTCCTGAAACAACTCATCTTTTCCAAAAACATTGTCCCATGGAAGATAAGCAAGCTATTGTGCTTATGCAAAGTGCCCTCCAAGAATTGAAAAATTTTGGGTTGAGAAAGTGGTGAATCTTTATTGTTCAAATAAAATAACAATTCCTTTGCTCTCATTGGACAAAGATGACCAGACACATGACTAGGCAATATGAGAGCATAGTGGAAAGTGCCCAGCTAGCACTATTGCAAAAAAAAACAGAGTAATAACAACAACAATAGAGTTTCTGTTGTGGGCCTATAGTGTAATATTCATTTACCTGACATATATTAGTTGTTAGAAATCAATTGTGCTCTATCAGCAATGCTGCAATCTAATTGGCTAAGCTACTCACTACAACACTTGTGTGGTATATACTAAAAACATTATTCAACACAGATCCAGTGACAATTGGTGGATATTTACCTCCCTGTGAAGTGACATGGCAAGTTACAGTGTCACAACTTCAACATGGGCCACCACATTGTCAAATTTGATTGGCTTGGAAGCTACTGATGTCTAGGCCTTTAAATATTATTGGCTTGGGGACTACCAAAGTCTGGATCATTTGTTATAAACTTGTGCTGTGACTGGCTGGTTAGTGTCGGGTGGTCCTGTTAGAAGTAGTCACACTGTAAATATCCACTACTAGTCACAGACACTGTAAGGGATATTTATTTAATTATTTCTTAGCCCTAAATCTGCTGCAATATTACAGACACTGTAAGGGATATTTATTTAATTATTTCTTAGCCCTAAATCTGCTGCAATATTAAGTAATCAAATAAATCAATTCTGGGCTTTCTCGTAAAGCAATAGTTGGAGCCAGATGTCTTGGATGTTGTTGTGGCAGAGGCACTACCTTTAAAATTATGTGCTGTAATATAAGGGATAAGTGTTTTTGAGGAATAATTCTCAAGTTGTGATTCTAATTGTCACCACAGAGCTAAGGCTTATGATTTGAGAAATAGGATTTTAGTGTGAAACCCTGATCCTTGGGCCTATGTAGCTACAATGTATTACAAGGTTACTCTTGTAATTTTGAGAATGCATTCAAGAAAAAATGAAATTCCCTACCCTATAGAAGACTTATTAACCTATCCAAACTTGAAGCTAAATACTGAAGAACTTCAAGAATGCTAAAGGTACAAGTACAATAGTTTATTAGCATTCCCATATACATACATGGTATTGCCTAATTAATATACAATCACACTGAGATTAAGAGAAGTGAAAAAAATTATACAGTTCTTTGTAACAAGATATTTCTCCTCTCAAAAGGAGAATTTAAAAGGAGAATTTACTAAAGGTAAATTGTATAGCCTACGTGTATATCAGACCAATACGACTGTGAAACCTGCATGCAACTGTACTCACTCATGAAATTACATAATGATAGTGACATGACATGTATAAAGTTATTGAGGTAGACTTTGCTCGTGCTGATCACCTCCAGATCCTGTTGTGCTGATTGGACATGAACTGAAGACAAGACCAATACGTAAAAAAAGATAAGAACATATTTACGTGAGTAGAGCAGAGAGTGAGAACAGACTACAAACTCAAGTACAGAGCGCAAAGAATTTCAAGTATTACTTACTGCAGTAAAACTTGAGCGAATTCACTGTCCGCAAGTCTTGAATAACCCTTCGAGGCTTTCCAATCCCTCCACTGGTCTTGTACCGATTCTCTTAAGTATATCACTTTCAAAGTCACTGGTTTTTTGGGCCGTCCTCCTCTAACTAGTTGCCGATTTGGTTCGGCCTTGGACGCCATCTAAAAGATGGACGTCTAAGTTTAAACTCATGACTCATAACAGGTCTAACAAGAGTATAGAACGGAATGATTCTTGCCAAATAACTGAATGTGAAGTTAACTGATTGACTTATACGTCTTTTGAGAGTAATTCTTTCCTAAAAATCGAAATGATTACAAGGATCAAAGAAGATTACTGAGCGACTACAGCTTTCCACGCTAAAACTCGACTTTCGTATGATACGAAACTCCAAAGCGCCCGCATTGCATGCCGGTCGACATAGCAACCACGACGGCAACATCTGCGACGACGGCATAAAACAATAGCTTTAATTACAAAATACAATTATAACTGCACGTGAAAATGCACGCAGTCGCCTACATGTCTTGGCGGTGGCGGGAATATAAAAGAAAATCGGGGGAAAATCTCGAGTGTGTTCCCGGTAAATAACAGCTCTCAGTCCTCGATAAACAAGAGCCCATCTGGGCTTTCACTCGGGCCACATGAGATTGAAGATGTAATACACTTTCATTTGAAATCCTCTTAGTAATAACCAAAGGGAAGAATTATTAGCTGAATTTAGCAGTCTTTAGTGGCCGGTAGCGCGGTGACTTTCATTCTCTGCTCCTCTAGTATACATTGTATATGTAATTTAATAGTTTTGTTTTTCTCGTATGTTGAACATTACTTATTCGTTTAACACATTGCATTTGAGTAGGCATATATTCATTGTTTTGAACCCGAGAATTAACCGTACTACCGTACTTCATGGTCCCTTTCTTTAGTAGTGAGTTGTCGGTCAGGTGATTGTAAACTCTCGTGGCTCTTGAACAAACTGATAAGCTTCAGTAGGTTGGGTAGAGTCTCGGAACATTGGAGACCTTGGTCCTTATTGCGGGCTAACAAATTTATCCTCGTGAATAATCTAAAGAATTCCGTCTCTTCCGGTTTGAATTTGACTCATATGTTGATCCAAAACTACAGGCACTTGGGGTTTTTCATTGACTTGTGAACTTGCAGGCTCTGTAATTTGTTTTGTTTTCTTAGTATAATATAAAGTGTTGAACATGTTCATGTTCTCAAGCATGTTGCGCGTGACCTCTGTTTCTTCATTCATTAAGTTCTCTACTTTCATCTGTATTCTGGGAAACTCAATCTTTGCCCATGCCTTGGCACATAACTATTCTTGTTGTTAAGTAGACGTGGATGATTATAAGTAAAATCCTTCGACAGCTTGTACCGTTTCCGCTAGGTCAATATCCTCGCTGGAACGAAATAACTTGATCTCAATACTCTCTGATCCAACTTACGGTAAATTTAAATCTCTGACAGTTCGTAATATTGGTCTTGAAGTACCTTTACCCAAAATAATATGTTTTCCTCGGATGTTTTAAATGCAGCACAGCGAGCCGATGGCTTATAGATTCCAATATCTATTTCTTCGAATTTTAGCTTTCCGGATCCTGGCCCCAGTTCACTGGCTTCAGGTCGTCGTACGTGTCGTATCACTGGCCATCTGGGTAAAAAACGCGGTCCTTCGGCTCCGTCAATAGCGCCAGTTGAAATATCCTAAGCCTGTTGGAAGGCTTTCGCACGAGTGAAGTTAAATAAAACATTAAACTGGCTTACATTTGAGAGATGGGACTCCAAACTAGAGAGAAAGTTCCTCGCGGGTCTTCCGCCATCTTGCTTTACTGTATTAAATTATGTAAATAAATTAACCTGGCGATTGTTGCGTGACCAGCACAGTGCAATCTGATTGGTGTGAATTTGACCTTTAACGCATGCGCAGAAATTTTGCGACACCCAACAAAAAAAAAAACGACTTGCATTTTAAGACTCGGTGCTGCCACAGGCAGCCCGAGTAAATATGTTGTTCTTTAGCTAGCTCATTCCATGATGTCAGAACTTCTGCAATACTTGCCTGAATATGTAGTGAATGGGTGGCAAGAATTAAAGCGCTAGAGAGCCTGAGAAATAGAGATTTATGATTGACAGGCGCTATTGCATAAGTTTACGCCCCGCCCACAATGGAATAGAGTTCTGACAATGATAATATATCTTAAATCGAAATGCATGCCGGGATACTACTGGATCCGCCTCTGGTTGCAGACTATGACATCAGAGTGAAGACTGGAAGTTCATTTGGAGCTGGGACAGACGCTCACGTGTACATCAAACTTGAAGGAACAAAGGCGATAACTGCTGAACATGAGCTTGCCGGCTCAGGCGATCCTTTTGAAAGAAACAGGTGTCTGAGATATGCCGGTAGATTTTATATTTTGATCAAATCGTTCAAAAGACTAATTGTGTTATTAATGGCTCTGCTAGCTACTGGAAACGGACAATTCAGTCTCGATTCGAAACAGTAGATGCACCCAAAGCATTCCTCCATGATGTTTTTATTTTTATTTTCTCTATATGCAATAAGTCTATAAGTCTAATAGCTTCGCTTGTTCATTGTTTAAAATGGCCGTTTCAATACTAAAGGTTGTTGCATTAAAGAGTGAATTACACTGATGACTGGATGTGTATTTATATAGGCCTTTTTAAAATTTGGTCAGCAAATATTTTCACAACTGCTCTTTCTTTCCCTAGAGATTTCTTTGCATAGCTAGGAACATGAGCTGGCCAGAATTTTCTCCATTTCTGCCTAAGCCACAATGCTTAATCGAGTATGTATCTGTTGCTTATTTGTAGTGTTGACAAGTTCACAGTAAGAGATAATACACAGATTGGTTGGGTACGATTGGTCGCGGTACGATTGAGACGAGACGAGAAAGGCTACTTTCCAAGATGGCAGCTTGCTAAAGTAAGTCTGGAAGGAAAAGGAATTGATTTAGCACTTCATAATGATAATTAGAAACTTTGACAGTCTCAAGGGTTATACTGGGAGATTTCCAGGTTAGTTAGCATTGACCGTACCTAGAATATTTTCTTTTACCGTAAACGTATAAAAGTAAAATATAAAAGTAAGAAAACGAAATCCTGGTGTTAAAATGTGACGTCATTAAACTTGTCTTTATGAGTTAATTTGTATTTGAATGTTCATTGATAATTCTAAAGTGGACAAGCTAATACTATAAATAATACTAAATCAATTTTGAAAAATCTTCAGCACAAGATTTTAAGATTTTTTTAAACTATGCTGTTCTGATATTAATTTTAAGATTGGAGTAAAACCAAAAAAATCCGGGCGCTGGTTTGTGTTTGAATACAACGACTGGACGACCCCAAACGAGTGGTTCACAGTATCTGGTAAGTATCATGATAATGTTTAAGGTCCGGCATGGAGGCAGTCCGGGTTGGACACAGTTATTTTCAGCGATTTTCATATGAACCGACGAACATCGCAGACATGTGGGATCGATGGTAACAATCAAAGCAGATATGCAAAAATGACTAACAAACTGTGTATCTATAGACGTAGTCTTCAACGAAAATAATGCGTATAATTTCAATCAATCATTAATAATAATAATATGTAGATTTATATAGCGCTATATTCCTATAGTTCAAAGCGCTTCACATTCAATATAAAATAGAAATAATAAAATAAAATAAAAATAACATTAAATAAATAATAAAAATAACTAAAGTTCATACAAACGCTTGCTTAAAAAGAAATGTTTTTACATTAGACTTAAAATGTGAAAGTGAGCATGACCGCTTTTCCCCCATAGGAAGCGAGTTCCAAAGAGTAGGAGCTGTAATTTGAAACGCGCGGCTTCCATACGTCTTTAGGCGGTAGCATGGTACTTTAAGAAGATGCTTATTCGAGGAGCGAAGAGTTCTTACAGGTACATATTTATCGAGGAGGTCAGAAATATAATGAGGTGCCATGCCGTTAAGAGCCTTGTAGGTCAGCAGAAGTATTTTATAGGAGATTCGTTCTTTAACTGGTAGCCAGTGAAGTTGCTTCAAAATTGGCGTTATCCTATCAAACTTTCGGGTGCGTGTGACCAGGCGCGCTGCAGCATTTTGCACTCTCTGTAGTTTATCTATCAGATAAGTAGGAAGTCCTGTAAGCAATGAATTACAGTTGTCCAGTTTAGAAGATATAAAAGCATGCACTAGTGTCTCGGTATCCTTCTGGGAAAGGCAGTTCCTAATCTTAGCTATATTGCGGATATGATAAAAAGCTATTTTACACACATTTTGAACTTGTTGCTCTAAATTCATGGATTGGTCGAATATTACTCCTATATTCCTGGCTGAAGTTGATGGAGATATGATTGCATCAGCGACATTAACAACTTGTATTTGCGGGCGCGGGCGATGTTGAACACTTAGCACAAGGAGTTCCGTTTTTCCTCTATTCAGCTTTAATTTGTTACATAGCATCCAAGCATCAATGTCTCGAGCACAGGCCTCGATTTTGGAGACTGCAGCTGCGGTTTCTTCTGGTGTGCGCTTGAATGACACATATACCTGGCAATCATCGGCGTAGAGATGGAACAATAGACCGTGACTTCGGATAATGTCACCAAGTGGGGAAGTGTACAGTAAATAGAGAATAGGTCCCAGGACTGACCCTTGTGGTACACCACACTGTAGATCCTTAGATGCTGACCGTATGCCATCAATTTGGACAAACTGTTTACGATCCCGAAGATAGGACTCAAACCAGCGCAGGACATTTCCCTTGATTCCAAATCTAGTCCGCAACCGTGATATTAAAAGCTCATGGTCCACAGTGTCAAACGCGGCTGATAAGTCAAGGAGAAGTAATATGACACTCTGCTGTTGATCGATTGCACATAGAATGTCATTTTGCACTTTCACAAGTGCAGTCTCCGTGCTATGGAAGGTTTTGTATGCAGATTGCAAAAGTTCCTCAAGTCCATTTGCCTTAAGATAATCAACTAGTTGACAGGCGACACCTTTCTCAATAACTTTAGACACAAGTTTTAGATTTGAGATTGGTCTGAAATGAGGATACAGTTCAGTATCTAAGGAGTCCTTTTTAAGTTTCGGTCTCACCATTGAAGGAGAAGACTTTTAAGTTTGTAGGAAATTAATGTAACAGCCACCAATCGTACATTTGCTCCATACAATGCGAAACACCATGGCATAACCCTTAAAAAACTATCTGAGAAACTGAATCGTCTCATACCTCATGCTCAAAAGTCGCGTGATAATGGCCAAGTTTTGTTGTCAGTCATTCCCTGCATGTGTATGTGTTACATGTTTTATAGCTATTTCAAAGAAATATTCAATTCAGTATCTCGTGAACATTGCATGTTTCAGTTGTTACATGCATTGTGCATGTTGCAGTGCATTTGTGCATTCAAAGACCGACTCCAACAAAAGAAACTTGAGAAAAAGTGAATTCCTCATTGATATTGTTATTGAACTGAATACTCGTAACACACACGTGACCTGAGTAACAGACGCGCCATCAATTTAATACAGTTCTCCGTTGGATTGTCTTGTAAATCACTATATACTATACAAATGACCCATGCTGTGTTATAAATACTACCGATATGTCATCCAGCCAGATTAGCTTTGTAGTTATTTCTGGATGACAATTACTTCTTTCCTTGTTAATTTTTTTCTATAATTTCAAATAATAAAACTTGTAAACTTGAAATCGTAGGTAATAAAGTCTTGTTGTTGTTGTTGTTGGAACGCGCAATGCAATAGGAATAATGCAACATGCACCATGCACGAGACAACCGGTTTTTTAAACCAGCTATACACACTAGGGATCCTAATTCAAATCACATGTAGAGCTGTAACACCTTTAAATAAACTTGCTAATTTCGTGTTAGGACATCACAAACGATATTTCATTTCGCATTTACAAGTAATAAGTTATTAATAGGCCTTTTGCAGGAAACGTTCACGTGCTGATATATCACTTCAATAGCGAATGCATTGCGCTCGTGATCGCATGGGAAAGGTTTTACTGGATGGAAAATCTGTTTAGAAAGATCGACAGTCAACTGGAGATGGAAAATAGCATTTACAAACAGGTTTTGTTAATAATTAACACTATTAATACAGTGCTCGTACAAGTGCCTTTAAATAAATGAAGTAAGATTTTCTTGCCATCTAGTACAACCACGTGATTGCATTCCTGCAAAAGGTCCATTGACGGAGTTAAGAGACATCCTTTCTTTATTTATCAAGAGCATACTACGTCACAAGAATTAATTATTCTCTTTATTACTTTAGTTACGTGTGACCCTGGATACAAGAAAAACAGTCAGGCGGCCGGAGCCTGTGATGGCCGTAAGTATGATACAATCCTTTTGTCATTGGTTTTTACCAAGCCTTAGTAATCATAACAGGAATTTTACATGAAGTCGTCACGTCGACCTTGTCAATCAAAAAAATGGCGCTAGCACAACATGTATGCCAAAAATGGAAAGAGGAAACGAAATGGTACACAAAATTTCCCAAACTGAATTTCCCGATCTGAAAAAAGGTTTACCATTTGTACACAAACCGTTCCAGATGAAAATCGCTCCGTATAAGGCCTGGAACTGGTGAGACCGACTGGGAATTGTAAATCGTACACAATTTCCCATTCAGAAATTCCGGTTGGGAATTGTGGACTACCTTTTCAGACGTTCCATTAATTTCGGAAATTTTCCACGGAAGAACCGGAAAAACGTTTACCATTTACATTCCAACCGAAATTTCCAGAATTTCTGTGTAAATGGTAAACAACCTTAGTAACCAACGCCAACGTAAAAACTGAAGCAAGGGCAATTACTTTAAATCTCAAAATTTAATAGAGTTTACGAGGATGGAGAGCTCTTTCCATTTCTGGCATCCATGTTTTGTTAGCACCATATTTTTATTGACAAGGTCATGTGACCACTTAACGCCAAAGGCATATTGTTATATGATAATTAATAATCATTATTATGATGATATTAATCCTTATTATTAACATTATGCTATCATTATCATCATCTTTATTATTATCATTATCATATAACCACTATATATCATCATAACCTTTTCCCTTTCTTAGCTGTCTGTGGCAGCAAGCCGTCCCAGCTAAGTTCCAGGATACTTGGTGGTTCCCAGGCTCCCCCCATCAGCTGGCCATGGCAAGCCATTCTTGAGTTCAAGCGGGATAGCACAAGGTTTTGTTCTGGGACCCTTATTCTACCGCAATGGGTTTTAACCACAGCATACTGTGTTTATGGGAAGAAGTCGTCAATGCTACACGTGAGGTAGGGTTACAGCCAATAAAACTGAGAGTAATTCAGTAGGAGAGTGAACTCCCTAAGGCTGACACGTACTGTTGTAAGGAGAGTGAACTCTCTAAGGCTGACACGTACTGTTGTAAGGAGAGTGAACTCCCTAAGCCGGCTGACACGTACTGTTGTAAGGAGAGTAAACTCCCTAAGGCTGACACGTACTGTTGTAAGGAGAGTGAACTCTCTAAGGCTGACACGTACTGTTGTAAGGAGAGTGAACTCCCTAAGGCTGACACGTACTGTTGTAAGGAGAGTGAACTCTCTAAGGCTGACACGTACTGTTGTAAGGAGAGTGAACTCCCTAAGGCTGACACGTACTGTTGTAAGGAGAGTGAACTCCCTAAGGCTGACACGTACTGTTGTAAGGAGAGTGAACTCCCTAAGGCTGACACGTACTGTTGTAAGGAGAGTGAACTCTCTAAGGCTGACACGTACTGTTGTAAGGAGAGTGAACTCCCTAAGGCTGACACGTACTGTTGTAAGGAGAGTGAACTCCCTAAGGCTGACACGTACTGTTGTAAGGAGAGTGAACTCTCAAAGGCTGACACGTACTGTTGTAAGGAGAGTGAACTCCCTAAGGCTGACACGTACTGTTGTAAGGAGTGTGAACTCCCTAAGGCTGACACGTACTGTTGTAAGGAGAGTGAACTCTCTAAGGCTGACACGTACTGTTGTAAGGAGAGTGAACTCCCTAAGGCTGACACGTACTGTTGTAAGGAGAGTGAACTCCCTAAGGCTGACACGTACTGTTGTAAGGAGAGTGAACTCCCTAAGGCTGACACGTACTGTTGTAAGGAGAGTGAACTCCCTAAGGCTGACACGTACTGTTGTAAGGAGAGTGAACTCCCTAAGGCTGACACGTACTGTTGTAAGGAGAGTGAACTCCCTAAGGCTGACACGTACTGTTGTAAGGAGAGTGAACTCTCAAAGGCTGACACGTACTGTTGTAAGGAGAGTGAACTCCCTAAGGCTGACACGTACTGTTGTAAGGAGTGTGAACTCCCTAAGGCTGACACGTACTGTTGTAAGGAGAGTGAACTCTCTAAGGCTGACACGTACTGTTGTAAGGAGAGTGAACTCCCTAAGGCTGACACGTACTGTTGTAAGGAGAGTGAACTCCCTAAGGCTGACACGTACTGTTGTAAGGAGAGTGAACTCCCTAAGGCTGACACGTACTGTTGTAAGGAGAGTAAACTCCCTAAGGCTGACACGTACTGTTGTAAGGAGAGTGAACTCTCTAAGGCTGACACGTACTGTTGTAAGGAGAGTGAACTCCCTAAGGCTGACACGTACTGTTGTAAGGAGAGTGAACTCCCTAAGCCGGCTGACACGTACTGTTGTAAGGAGAGTGAACTCCCTAAGGCTGACACGTACTGTTGTAAGGAGAGTGAACTCTCTAAGGCTGACACGTACTGTTGTAAGGAGAGTGAACTCCCTAAGCCGGCTGACACGTACTGTTGTAAGGAGAGTAAACTCCCTAAGGCTGACACGTACTGTTGTAAGGAGAGTGAACTCTCTAAGGCTGACACGTACTGTTGTAAGGAGAGTGAACTCCCTAAGGCTGACACGTACTGTTGTAAGGAGAGTGAACTCCCTAAGGCTGCAGACACGTACTGTTGTAAGGAGAGTGAACTCCCTAAGGCTGACACGTATTCAGGCGGTGTTGCATCGCAAAGCACGATGGGAGAAAATGTAAAATAGCCTCATTTCAACACGGTCGTCGAAGCGTGAACATCTCTGATCTCCGACTTTTGGTCCGTTCTTCCTTATCTTCGCGGCGTAATATCTGAATAATTAAGCTCTTCTCTTTTCGGGAATAAATAGTGCCTGAGTCGATCAGGGATATTGCTCGATTCACAAAGGAGCAATGTGATGTGCAGCGGACTTATTAATTTCAGGGAAAGTAACTTCACGGTGAGTTGTTGTGATCCGGAAGTCTACTCATCGTCAAGTTTTTTTACAGTAAGAAATTATTTCTTTCTTTCCCTGAGTTTAAGCCAGCTTTTCGAATTTTCTAGTTATGTCGAGCGATAATATTAGTATTCGACGGCCTGCGAAAAACAGCAAACACGCATGGTTTATGACATATCGTAGACTTTCTTGAACAAGGTATTGGCGGACTTGTATTTGGTGTTGTCCCTGTTAAAGGCCGCGAGACTGTTTTACATGATTTTTGTAAGGGAGGTCCTTAGAATAAATTGCAATACATTTCCTAGAATCATTGTGTTTGGACCTTAATTATTCCATGGTCTGTTTTAGAGGGATTTGGAGCTTTTTACGGTGAATTGACAGAACTTGGAAGGAGATTTGGTTGGGATCGGCAGTTGCTAAAAATATGCTTGAATTTGTCAATGGCCGGATACTGGAACAGCTGACCGGATACTAGGCACCGGTACTGTGAACCTCAGGAGTTTAGCAAAAATTGCAATAATTGTCAAGATATTTAAGATAAAGCAGTCAAACCTTTTTCATTATGTTGGTATATAAATGGGCTGTCTCTGGATGAAAGTTCACAATTTGTCCTACCACGAAAGCAAAGATACGGCGGTTATAATCTGAACTGGCCGGATACTGGGCAACATATTGTACACAGTCAGCGGAGTAAGACATGGTCGTGATCTGCATGAACTTCAAGGTCAATTTTCTCCGTTAAAACGAAGGGGCCCCCTGACTGTTTCTGTACAGATGTTTATCATTAAAAGTACCTCTCTGTGTAAATATAATAGTGAATTCTCATCTCTGAACGTAATAAATAGACTTTTTGAAGAGCACTCGGTTCAACGCATACACAACACGAACGGTAAAGACAAAGGCGTGATTAGATACAGATTTAGGTACTTAAAATGTCTTATCTGCTCTTGAAACGTCATCCAAGCATTGTTTATATGTTTTCCTTGTCAGTACAGTAAGGATATGAATAATATTTTCAGAATATTCCGATACGGTACAAAAGAAAGCGCATACAACGTCCTCTCTCAACTCTCTGAACAGAAAACGCTTCACAACTTTAGAAGCACTCTGATTGGTCAACTTGAGTCACGTGAGTCAACTTGAGTTTTTTTTTTAAATTGATCAGTGGAGAATATTATAAACAAGAGCCCATCTGGGCTTTCACTCGGGCCACATTAGATTGAAGATGAAATACACTTTCATTTGAAATCCTCTTAATCCTCTAATATTAACCAAAGGGAAGAATTATTAGCTGAATTTAGCAGTCTTTAGGAGTGGCCAGTAGCGCGGTGACTTTCATTCTCTGCTCCCCTAGTATATATGTAATTTAATAGTTTTGTTTTTCTCGTATGTTGACCTTTTAATTTAAACACTACTTATTCGTTTAACACACTGCATTTGAGCAGGCATATATTCATTGTTTTGAACCCGAGAATTAACCGTACTACCGTACTTCATGGTCCCTTTCTTTAGTAGTGGGTTGTCGGTCAGGTGATTGTAAACTCTCGTCATTTAGCACAGAAAATGTATTCTGATGAATAGGGATCGGGTTGTCATGTAAGAAATATGGCTCTTGAACAAACTGATAAGCTTCAGTAGGTTGGGTAGTTTCGGAACATTGTCTTCTTTTTTTGTATTCTTGATTTTTTTTTTAAGTTTGAAAGTCGGATCTCAGCTTTAAGTTATATCCGCTTTCAACTCGCCATTTTCAACTTCTAGGTCAATAATATATTCGAGATGACAGCATCTTGATTTCGGTCTTGTATATATTATCTTGCTGCACTAATTTGTCTTCCAAATGACTGAGTTTGGTTTCTTGATTCGTGTTTTGATGTGACGAGAGTAAGAATTCATTACCCATATCAGTTAGGTCAGCTTCCATGTTACAAGTCAAGGTCGTTATAGCAGCGAGAGAGTTCTTATTGCGGGCTAACAAATATTTTTATCCTCGTGAAGAATCTAAAGAATTCCGTCTCTTCCGGTTTGAATTTGACTCATGTGTATGTTGCTTTTGGAGTTTCAAGGATATGTTGATCCAAAACTACAGGCTCTTGGGGGTTTTCATTGATTTGTGAACTTGCAGGCTCTGTAATTTGTTTTGTTTTCTTAGTATAACATAAAGTGTTGAACATGTTCATGTTATCAAGCATGTCGCGCGTGACCTCTGTTTCTTCGTTCATTAAGTTCTCTACTTTCATCTGTAATCTGGGAAACTCTATCTTTGCCCATGCCTTGGCACATAACTATTCCTGTTGTTAAGTAGACGTGGATGATTATAAGTAAAATCCTTCGACAGCTTGTACCGTTTCCGCTAGGTCAATATCCTCGCTGGAACGAAATAACTTGATCTCAATACTCTCTGATCCAACTTACGGTAAATTTAAATCTCTGACAGTTTTTAAGAGACTCATAATATTGGTCTTGTAGTGCCTTCACCCAAAATAAGATGTTCTCCTCGGATGTTTTAAATGCAGCACAGCGAGCCGATGGCTTATAGATTCCAATATGTATTTCTTCGAATTTTAGCTTGCCGGATCCTGGCCCCTACACTGGCTTCAGGTCGTCGTACGTGTCGTATAATAAAATCACTGGCCACTGATCTGGGTAAAAAACGCGGTCCTTCGGCTCCGACAATAGCGCCAGTTGAAATATCCTGAGCCTTTTGGAAGGCTTTCGCTTACATTTGAGAGATGAGACTCCAAATTAGAGAGAAAGTTCCTCGCGGGTCTTCCGCCATCTTGCTTTACTGTATTAAATTATGTAAATAAATTAACCTGGCGATTGTTGCGTGACCAGCACAGTGCAATCTGATTGGTGTGAATTTGACCTTTAACGCATGCGCAGAAATTTTGCGACACCCAACAAAAAAAAAAAACGACTTGCATTTTAAGACTCGGGGCTGCCTGTTAAGGGTTACGAACGTGTGCGAATGATATTACACATTATAACAATACCCTGATCTGAGTGTTCGTCCGGCCGGGGTTTGAACCTGCGACCTCTCGCTCGACAGACCGGCGCTTATTACAACCGGGAGGCTGTTAGACACGTGACTGATTATGGTGCAGATGGTCACAAATCGACTTCTTTGCGTAAATAAACCATCTCTGGAATTAGATGTCTGATAATGCAGCTCTGTTTCAATTTCACTGATGTCATTTTCTTGTCCAATGCCTTTAGCTTTGCCCTCGCAAATTCCATCGGTACACAATTCTTTGTAATTTGCCATGTATGTCAAGAAAATTGCTTTGTAACCACCCAAACGCGGCCGCGCTTCATGGGCCCTGGTAACAATATTATACCTTCGGTTTCACATAAAATGAAACTGAGTTCGTGAAACAAAGAAAAGTCAATCCTTTTTCACATAAAAATTGTTCTGAAGTCGCATTGCACAGAGCCAAGCATGGCTTTAGCGAAAAAAATAAAAACACGGAAGTTATGACCATCTAACTGTTAAAATTTACGGGGGGGGGGGATCTAAAACAATCAATTTTCGGTATATCGAAAAACGCATGCTACACCTTTTGTGCCTAACCCAGACCAATGATATAGGCAAATATGAAAGCACTATCCCAAAGAAATCATGAAATGATTGAATTTTTCTGCCTAGATGACGCCATAATGACGTCATACTATGACGTCATCAAAATATAAAAGGTCAGTCTCCCAGGAGTTCCTGAGTGATTTATTGATTATTTTACTCAAATCGGAGATATTGTAGTTGAGTCTACGAATAGCAGTTTCAGCGGTATTGACCCGAACGCCTCACTTCAATGTAATGAAGCGCCATTGAAACCATCATTCTTACACGACACCAACACCCTCCTAAACAAGCACGACTAATTTAGATACACAGTTTGAATAGCGCTTCATTACATTGAAGTGAGGCGTTTGGGTCAATACCGCTGAAACTGCTATTCGTAGACTCAACTACAATATCTCCTATTGTTGGAGTTTTATGACGTTTTAAATCCTACTTAGCAACGGCCCAAAACAATTGGTAAACGCACCCTTAAAGAGGCCAATGTTTTGACTAAAAATAGCAAAGCCGACACAACGTAAATTTTAGAGGTTTATAACGATATTTCGGCTGGCCAAACCAGCCTTCTTCAGGTAATATGAAGAAATGTTATTACATTGGCGAACGTGACTAACTAGAAATATGGGTTACGAAATACAGGAAATAGATGACAAATGATAGACACTATAAATATAGAAATAACAAGATAATGAGGTTATATATATACCAGCTAGTGTGACTCGTCACGGATGTTTTGAGTATTTTTCTACATTTTGGTGAATTTGGGGGATACATTCCAACTGTGAAAAACATTCTATCTAATAGTTTTCTAGTATAATTCTTTAAAAGGGAAACTTTTCAAATTTCAGTGAGATAAGAAACAACAACAATACCTTTATTTGTACTAATCAATTTATATTTTTGTTTTATATAATAAGAAAATTAGAAAAAGTAAGCAAAAAGTGTGTGGCCGTACGGGCGCCTTAGAATAACTAAAAAGCTAATCTAGCGATGGCGCCCTTATCAGATAAATGTGCAGAGAAAGGTGCGAATGGGAAGAGGGCGCTGAGTATACTTAATTTGCAATTAATAGTAAAAACGACAAGCACAAGAACGCCATAGTTACAGACAAAACGAACATACAAACAAACGTAGGAAGGCTGTCATTAAGGAGAAAAGAAATAAGTAACAGAGTGGCGATGAGTAGTTTTATATTCTAGTGGCTAGCGGGTACAAGATGAATAGCAAGTTAGTATTTCAATAGAAAATCAGTTTTAAGTTTGTTTTTGAGAGCGTTTCTCCTTAGCTGTTTGTCGCTAGAGTCAAGAGAATTCCAGACTTTAACTCCCACAAATATAATGTTAAAGGTTCCGTAATTAGTGCGAGCTTTGGGGAGGTAATAGCTTTTTCGATAGGCTAGTCTGGTGTTATAGTTGTGTTTACTGCTAAGAAGCTGAAAGGAGTCATCAAAAATCACTGGGAGTTCACTTGAGTGATATTGCATTTCCAGTTTAAGTTAGAGTCTATCAAACCACCTAGGTACTTTACTGATTTTTCTTGTTTAATAGTTGGTCAATGTCAACGGATAAGTGATCTTCTTTTGATGTGGATGGAAAAGGGCAAAGTTTGTTTTCTCAATATTAAGTGAACGTTTGTTAGCGCAAAGCCAGTCACTGAAAAACTCTTTTAGCTCACTATTAACAGTACTTTCTATAGTTTCAGCAGATTAGTGTCCCGTGTAGAAAATATTTGAATCATCAGCAAATACTATTAAAACTCAAACTTTGTGAACAATTATTTAAATCATCGATATAAAGGAAGAAGAGAATAGGTCCAAGTACGGACTGAGGGACACCCAACATTTTCAAATTAACGGTAGTTGAAATTTGTATTCTTGCCATCCGTAAGTCAATTGAAATTTCCTCTTTACAATAGTGTCAATAAGTTTATAAAGAGCTTGAACAAGTATTTTATGGTCTCCAATAATTTGAATAACCTTTCCCATTTCACAGGCTTGGTGCCAACCACATAAATGTCAATCCTGGTATAGAGCAACAGATCGAAGTCCAAGATGTTTTCATTCATCCAGACTATCACAAGATCACCATTTTCTCACATGATTTGGCCGTTGTCAAGCTCACCCGTCCGGCTTTATTAAACCACAATGTCAAACTCGCATGCCTCCCGAAGGACACGATCCCGATACCCGTGAATGACCCCATAAAAAGTGCTGGTACACAGGCTGGGACAGACAAACCGGTGCCTTATTCCAAGCCCCTATTCCATTAGTGCCCTCGTCAAAGTGTGTCCGAACTTCACGTCCCATTCAGAAAATGCACCCTTCGATGATGTGTGGTTATGAGGCTCGTAATGATACTGGGCCTTGCGTGAAAGACAGAGGAGGACCCCTATCCTGTGACGCCCAAGGGAAATGGAACCTCGAGGGACTGATCACCACTGGAACTGACTGCTATTATAATTGTTCAACACCAAAGTACTTGATTTTCTCCAAGCTGAGATATTTGGATGATTGGGTAAAGAAAATCATAAACAATAATCAAGATTTTTGAAGCGTCTGAAAAACACTGCTAAATTAACATATTTTGGTTGAGATATTTGGGAAACAAGTATATGTGTTAGCAAGAAAACTAAAGACGTTATTGTAGAATACTAGGGGATTCGTAAAAAGTGATAAATTGTCCAATTCTTAATATTTGGCCTCATCATCCAGTCCCATCAGTAAAGGCCGATTTTTAATAATAATAATAATAATGTTTATTGACCAATATCGCAGTAAATACTGAATTATACAGGTTTACATTCATTATATAGACTAAAAACAAATACTAATTACATGAGTTGTGATCCTAATAAAAATATATTACTTATAAATGTACAAGAAAATTAAAACGTAATTAGTTAAATCCTCAATTTAGTGAAAAAGAGAGAAAACCATCATAAACTATTTAAAATTCTACATCCTATTATACATTCTGGTGGCTGTAGGAATAAAACTTTTGGCTCTTTCTTCGTGTACCAGATGTATTGTATTCTGGGTTTAGGGTTAACGTTCTTTGTATTTCAGGGTATTGTTTTACTGCAGTTCATTGTTATTAGTTTTTGTCTTCTTTGTTTTACGTCATGTGTTCCTGTACACGAAGTAGGAGCCAAACTTTTTCTATAGCGGTCAGTTTTGCATAATGGCATCTTAAGACCCTTCTAGCAGGAACTAGGAATTAGGAATTTTATATATATTTAAGTAATGATTCGTGTAAAAAGTACAGCACCGAACGGCATTCAGATGGAGCAAGGTGTTAATTTTGTATTGTGAAATGATTCTTGATCTCATTGGTTGAAACATATCATGAAAATCGCCCTCAAGGTTGTTTAGGAAGACGTCTAATAGACCGATTCGCGCTCATCGTTGCATCATGGGTAATCAGGGAAAATCTTACTTAGATTTGTCTATATATTTACTGTAAAGAGCCGCAATCAAATTATGAGTAAACATATGGGAAAAACTAGTAAGATCGTCGAGCGTAGACTACTTCTTCTAACCTAAAAAAAATCAATAGTGAAAACACATACAGCCCTTCTTTCGATTTGGGATACTAGATTTCTCTAACAATTCAACATTGAATTCTCATACAAACACTGTATTTCCCGACATGTTTGCCCTGATTACCTATCATGCAACGATGAGCGCGAACCGGTCTATTTCCTCCAATTTTTCAAAATATTAAAGATACGATTTGCATGCGGTTCCAAATGTCTTATATAAAACAAATCGTATGTTCGGAACCTTGTCAATCGTGCCTGTTTCGTAGCTATTGTTTTTGGCTGTTCCTATGGGTTGGAAGAGAATTTGTTCATAAACATGGAATGAAAATAAGACTTTTTACTACTTTTATTTCAGAATATTCATAATTATCACCCACTGTTTTCGTAGTCTAAAACACAGACAAATCCCATGTGAGGGTTCCCTGCTAGCAGACGGGTCTCTCTCTGTATTGGTAAAATGGAAGGCGAGGGAGAGACCTCTGCCGACATCCGACGCTTTCTCTGTCGCGCATGCGTGACGTTTCCTTGGCAACAAGTGACGCAATATCGCGTGTACTTATGAGCGCACGAAATGGATATTTTGGTACGGTTCGTAGAATAGTAGCAAAATGCTGTTCACACGGTTATTATTCTTTGAGCCATCCTATTGGCTGTCACACAATACATTGTTGTATCTTAAGCGTTGATTGGGTAACGCAAGCTTTATAAAGGTTACGCAAGGGTTTTCGATAATCTAGGCAACGCTGCTGCAAAGTCAACCTAGCGATCAATTTTAATTCATCATTACTCGGGCTGCCTGTGGCAGCGCCGAGTCTTAAAATGCAAGTCGTTATTATTATATTTTTTTTATTTGATGTCGGACGGGTTCTGCGCATGCGTTAAAGGTCAAATTCAAACCAATCAGATTGCACTGTGCTGGTTACGCAACAATCGCCAGGTTAATGTAATTACATAAGTGAATACAGTAAATCAAAATGGTCGACCCGCGAGGGCGAAAGCCTTCCAACAGGCTCAGGATATTTCAACTGGCGCTCTTGTTGACCATAAAAATACATGAACAACCAGGAGCCGTATAGTCCAGTCATTCTGTGGTTTGACCTGCCACTAATTGCAACAGAAGGTTTTTCTTTGGAAAATGGTATAATAGACTGTCATGAACAACATATAAAAAGTCCTAACGAATCGGAGTTGCGAAAAGCCCTCAAAATTAGGATAATTGATACGCACGCTCTCCTGCGACATGAAAACGAGGCTGAAACCGGAAGTTGCCTTATTTCGCTCGTTAAATGATCAATGATGATCGGAATTTCGCGGATATATATCTGGGATAGCATTAACTAATTGCTCAATCTATTTTCGTGTGTTATAACCGTATTCCAACATGTAAATGCTACATTTCCAACGGAAATATCACTAAAGTACACCTAGTGGTATGAGTTGTATTCAATGTGTATTTTATATATTTTTTTAATGGTCATGATGAATTACATAAACTTTCATATCATGCCAAAGGCATAACTACACATGCACGAAGAACCATTACTTGTGGGTTCTAGTACGTGGAGTATTTATATACAAAACGCGTCACTCAGCCAGTGATCAATGCGCTTACATCATCATAACTGGAAAGACGGCAAAAGCCAGTAAACAACTATAATATACTCCTATCGGTAAATGAAGCTGATGGGTGATGTCGACAACACGGGTATGGACGTCGCAGTACTTTCGGGGCTGAAGGCACTAGAATGTATTTATTCTTCGTCACTGTCGTCGCTTTCTGGGGTAACGACAGAAGAGTTTTGGCATCCAGAACCTTTGCACTGTCCACACGCCGGCGAACATTCTATACTGTGCTTGCGACAGGAGCATCGCATCGTGCCACATCCAGTAGAGCAGTTGCATCGCACTATGCGTAAAAGGCTCTCTGGTGCTGGCGGTAAATCCGTCATCACAGGGATCACCTGGCCGTCGTTTGACTCCCAACCCCACTCTTCTATGTTGACCTCTGCCCCCCTCCATTGTTGGACTTGTGCGTAGACGCGGAAACTGTGGTACCTGGCTGCAGCGGATGTTGGTGGGAGACTGTTGGGCTCTATCTTGGTTGTTTTCGTCGCCAACTTTTCTTGGTAACGCTGATATCGCAGATCATCAAGTCGTTGCCCTGGCTTTCCGTTGTAGAGCAGCACAAGAGTACTTTCCCCAGCTGTCGCAATTTCATCTTTGCTTGTCGATGATCCTTGGAACGATTGAGCGTGCTCCTTCAGATGAGAGGATGTCTCAAACTTTCTTAAGATCTTTCCTTTTCCTATCCCGTGAATGCGAGAGGTGGTATCACATCCGAGAACCGCGTGTATGTAAAGGATGTTCTCACAGACGTGTCTGCCTAGCTGGTCTTGTGTCTTCTTAATATTCCAGACGCGCCGACGAATAGAATTGCTCTTCGGCTCGGGGATGAAAAACAGGTCATGAGATTCTAGTTCGCCGTAGAAGAGTAAAAGGATTAGCAGGTCTGTGTCGTCCCCGACAAGTACGGTGGTGTTGGTCCTCGGTACGTAATTGACGTTCTTCGTTCCAGGCGTCACGGCCGCTATCATGCCCATTCCATGGAACGTGTTTCTTCCATCTAGCGTTCTAATGTTATGGTCCACATTATCTGCTGAATACTGTACAAATTCTCCATTGAAGGAAGGAATGTCGGTGGATCGCTCTACTGCAGCATTTTTGCTGAACTTTTGAACTGCAGTGTATGATGAACAAAATCCATGACTATTTAGGGAGTCTATCAAAAACCGCGAGGCAAAGCAATGGTGGAGTTGAACGGCTAATCCAATCTGAAGTGGGGCTATAAGGGCTCGAGGGCGTGCCGCCTGCATAACAGCCTGGCCAATTGATGCTAGCTTAAAATGATGTTTTCCCGCGAAAACGTTCTGAAGAAACACTTGTAGAGATTTAGGCATGAACGAGACATGTTGGTTAACATCGGCATCGACGTCCGGGTAGGTCACCCCTGATATTGTTACTCCTTTGATGTCTTGCTTGATGAGTTTAGCCGCGGTCTGGATAATGCTCCTATTTTCCGCTTCGGGGTCTTTATCGAAGGATTCAGCGTGAAAATCCTGTAGTATAGCATCGGCCGTGGTCTTCATAATAACGACATTTGGCCTACCGTTTACTTCAGTGATGATTATTTGGTTATCAAAATGTTTCTTGAGCTTGTCTTTCATGTGAGTACGTCCGTATGCCGAGCTTTCAGAGCCGTCAAGGTACTCTTCCATTTTCGTACAGAGATCGCCAATAGTGAGAAGTTGTTCTTCATCGTTTGCTTTCAAGTAGTTTGCAACTGCAAGGAACGCATCACACTTTTCCATGTTTTGCGGCCGACCTGTTTTTGTTTTCTTGTTAGCGGTTTCTTCTCCAACATAAGCCTGTGGGATTTGCTTCCCAGTACGGAAGTTGACACTGCAGCTTTGGTGATAGATTGCATCTGCAGCAGGTAGGTCATGAACATGAAGTATTCTAGCTTGGACAACCTCAGACCACGTGTCTCGTCTCTGCTCGCAAACTCGGAGCACTTCATCCTTGGTTTCTAATGTTGTGACGTCGAAAACCCCGTCTTTCAACTTTCTATGATTCTCAATCGAACGCGCTTCCGTTCCACAATACATACAATCAGTTCCAAAGCTGAAGGACTTTTCCACGGTTCGCACTAGTGAGTTTCGCCTTTGTGGGATTTGGGGCGTGTTGCGCTCCCTTTTTGCACGTACAATGTTTTGCTCTTTGCAATAAAATCGTCGGCATTCTGTGTGAACTTTTTGCCCTGAAACAACTACAATGTCATCACCTCGCTCTGTGCTAGCATAATTTATTCCCTTGCTACCCCTTTCCGTTAGTACTACTGTGCTCTTCAAATTGGAATCCTCAAATCGCTCTTTACATATAACACAAGCGGCATCATCCATTTGAGGGCTACCTTGGCTGGCGCTGTAAAATAAAGTTTTCAGTGTACCTTGTCAGTGAAGTTACTCGTGAACGCGCCCAGGGCGGGCTGGTGAAATTTAATCAAGGTTTTCATGTTTTCACTGTATTTCTGTACCAGCGCGCCTGATACGCCTGTTATATATTTTCACAAAATATCTGAAAAAAAATTCACTGATTACCCATATTTAGGGCGGGGACGCTCGTCGGTAACAGCTCATTTACCCCTAGAGGTATCAAAGCGGGCGTGGCTCGCGCTGAAAAAAAAAGATGTTTTAAACTACTTTGATTGATGCCGATAAAAAGTCAACAAGACCAATCACTTCATCTAATAATGGTATCGACTTCGATCTTAAACTCGTAAAAGGAAAAGCAGACGAGCATACCCGCCCAAAAGATTCTTATCGCTAATTCAATAAGCGGAGACTACACTTTTAATGCATTGCCACACATCGTGATAAACACAATTATAAACAACTCCTGGAGGATCGGTCGGTACTATCTTAAATTTCTGCGATATTTTTATAATGGACTGAGCTGTTTAAAGCAAAACACGTACTTTATATGGTAAAACAAAATGTACAGCTGGTCAATTCTTAAAGGGTTAGAGTGTGATAAAATAAAAACATCTCAAATTACTTACTTGTTCAAAGAAATGTCAAACACTCTTTAGAAGCGCGCTACGAAAAAAATCATTCTAAGAGATCCAAAAAAGCCACTGTGATAAATTTGCTTTAGCATGACTGCTATTCCGTTTGCAACTGAGCAAAGACTATTCAAGTGTAATTAACAATTTCATCAGCTAGCACAATCTTTGTTCATTGACTTCTGAACACTTGCTACCGACGTAAGTTAGCACGTATAAATGAATAAATTACCAATGGTGAGATATTCTCTCGCTTGACAGAAAAGAAATCACGGCTATCTAAAATAAATCTAATAGCTTAAAGTGTTTTATGTAGAATTAAATAATCAAAGCTTACGTGTAAACTTGCGTCCGACTGCAGAGAAATGTTGAGCTGCATATGTATGTCTAGTTTCCAACTCGATAGTGAGCGTGGGAAAAGTACACAAACATCTTGCCGCGAGACAGTGTAACAAACTTGACATCTCCAGGTGTTGTGGAATAACATAAATATCCATATAAATTAGATCAAAATTCTCCCGAGTTAAAAATCCCCGCGAGCCTCGTTTTCATTCCGTAAAATATCGCTCGCCATGTCGTCATAAAAACTCTTAATTTTTAATGCTTTTCGCAACTAGGATTTCTTAGGACTTTTGATATGTTATAAAGGAATACTTTCTGAGCTAGAAACCGTTGAGAAACCTTCTGTTGCAATTAGTGGCAGGTTGACCCCCTTTTTTTCATAGAATGACTGGACTAGTAATACATTCGATCAGCGCTGTTTGGACAGATCCAATGTACATTTAGAAACGTAAGCGAAATACAATATCCAAACACGTTGGGATATCAACGGGTATCGAATTATAATCAAAGGTTAGATCTCGTCAGGCGCGCTCAGATAAGAAAGTTCAAAGCTCTCAGACTAGGCGAGACAAGGAGATATCACTTTCAATGAGTCATTGTCAGAAATCTATTCCATCGTGGGCGGTCTTGTACAGCTAAGGCATGTTTTACGACAGAATAACCAGAGTCTTTCTACTGGATTGAGAGCTCGAGACATTATACATGTCGGCTAATATGGGGAAAACTGAAACAAAAAATGAACTTTGACGGCAGAAACCCTCAATTGAGCCAAGCGGAATATTTACATGATCCGCTAAGATCGTTACAAATCTTAGTTAAGCAGATGTTTTCAGTGTATGCCAACTGAAATGCGGCAACTACACGAACAAGAAGCATGAACTGCCAGCAAAGAGAGAGGAAAAAGTATTTGAAATGCACAGCGCTAGCTGAAATAGGGCATATATATAATATCTGAGACGTTAAATTACGTTACTGTGAAGAGGATCAAAATTCAAGTTTTGTAGCTTGAGACTGTCTTCTAGCTGCCGTGACTCGTGAGAGAAATTGGAAAAGATCTAGCTGTTTCATTCAGACACTGGGAAATTTATTGAAAGCTACGGGCTTACTTTATGAGATTATTATTCATTGTGGAATGAAAGGAAACAGGTTAGCTGAAAGTTAAGTTCGAGGTAGGCTTCGACTTTCATTCCGATTCAGTGCATATGTGCACGAAGGTGGGTGCTGTCAACAACACTACCAAAAGATCCAAAACGAAAGTTCAGTTACGTAAGTACTGTAAGTAAACTCTTTTTGATTTAATAAATTTCCTCTCAGTTTGTCTGTTAATGTACTTTTCTTCTAATTATCGCTTTATTTAACATCTGTGATTTAGAGTATGCGTACCTCAGAATAAATTATTTGAAAGGTCAACTGAATTCTTGTGTCGATAAGCGCAAATGTTTTTTGTGAAACAGTCTGTGTATATGAGAAGCGGCTTAATAGAAGAGCTTTCTCATTTATAGGAATTACAAATTTTTTTCTTGCTATGAAATTTATGTTTCATTTCACATTTATTCATACAGTTTTAGCCGGACATTTCCCCGAGTTTTTGATCTATTTTCAATCAAATTCAAAGTCTGAATATTTCATTGTATTGCATTTATACACTTGAATTGCCAGTATTCTGTTGTTCGAATCCTGCGTTATCATAGTCATGCCATAAAAGCGATTAATAG
This sequence comes from Actinernus sp. WN-2022, assembly GCA_030867875.1. Lineage (NCBI taxonomy): Eukaryota > Metazoa > Cnidaria > Anthozoa > Actiniaria > Actinernidae > Actinernus > Actinernus sp. WN-2022. The sequence continues at coordinate 33,386,129 of JAOWCC010001501.1, forward strand.
ACCAGTCTGTTTTTTTGACGTTCTCACTGGCGAATTAAAGCACGACTTGATACTAAGAGGATTTCAAATGAAAGTGTATTTCATCTTCAATCTCATGTGGCCCGAGTGAAAGCCCAGATGGGCTCTTGTTATGTATTAATTAATGACAAGGTCCCAGTTACATAGTTTCTAGTAGTTAGTGGTTCAGTTAATAAGTTAATCAGTAGAAGTTCTTCTCCTCCAGAACTGCCTGCGTTGCATAGGGGAGGTCCAGGTTTCCTCTGAAATCAGGGGTTTTTCCTGGCTGGCACCAGGCTAATTGCTTTATAGCACATTTGTCCATCTGTGACAGTTAAATAAAGTTGTGTGGCCAAGCAGCATCTGGCATGTGCAGCAGCCAGCCAAGCCTAATAAATTGTGTTGTAGTCAATTTATCGTTGTGGAATAATTATAGTGTGAACCAACTGTAACAAACAACTGACGCGTACAGCTATACCGGTAAAACGTGTTTCCAAACTGGTTTGACTCGTCCATGAATGTGGACGGCAAGCGTCGGATGTCGGCAGAGGTCTCTCCCTCGCCTTCCATTTTACCAAGACAGAGAGAGACCTCTGCTAGCAGGGAAATGTGAGGGAGGCTCAGTGCCGCAGAACAATGGAGTGTATCGTACTTTTCTTTTAATTTTACACGGATCATTACTTAATTAGGATTTTTTTAATTATGAATTATTGGAATTATTTTGTCTTTTTTATTATTATTATTATATATATATGACATTTGTAACTTTGTCTGGTATCTATAGATGAATGAATGTAAGGTTATAATGCGCATTTGAGTATTTTATAGGAAATGCGCAATATAAATGATAAATATTATTATTATTATTATTAAATAGCGAACTTATCTTATGTTTGGGATTTTGCATCTTTTAAAACAGCCGCTCACTCAGATGGCTGCGGCGATCATACGAAGTAGTGAACTTGACGGATAACAATGCTAACATAACATTGATAACATTGCATTTATACAATTTTGACTTACACCCGTCACATGCAATTAGCTTACAACATGATTTAAGCCTCGGTAAAACATCGGTAAAACATCGGTACAACATCGGTACAACATCGTTCTCGGAATGTTGAATCGATATTGAAGCCGTTTCACACGCAAGCGTCCTTCAACAAATGTCGAACCGATGTTGAAGCACAACACACGAAATTTAAAATTATATGCAATTAGCATTCGTTTTTACAGTGCAGAAGTTAAATTGCTTTTTAGACTTTATTTTAGACTTTATTTTCTCTGTTGTCCAATCAGCGACGTCTCTGAAAACAATGAAACTACATTTCTGTGATGCCATCCAATTATAACGAAGGTTTAAAAAAAGTCTGAACCATTAATTGTTTCGTATTACGCGTATGATTGGCTGCTGCCTAAAAAAAGGCGGGGAAAAGCAATGAGCGTTCACGGTTCGAGTGTTCAATGAGAGTTCTTACTGTGAGTAGTTCGAACTCCGAGTTCTTTCTAAAGTTAAAACTCTTCATTTCCCAAAAGAGTTATTAGGTTTTTGGTTTCCTAGTCCGTGGAGCTTTTAGCGGTCAATTTGTAAACCCTGAAATATTGGTCAAATATAATTATTCTGGCCAAACCGTGCAAATCAGCCTTGTATCATTCTATTATTTATATATACTTAAACAATTTTGCTGATTAGATCCCTCCGAGGACCATTGTTGTCCTTCTACTTCTACTTCGTCTGTTTGATCCTTGCAAATTCTTACTGAGAATTCTTACTTTATGTTTCAAAATCCTACACTAACACTTTATAATTAGTGATATGGAAAGAGCGAGCGAAAACAAATAAACAAAGCGAGCATTAGTCAAGTCATGCCCTACAAAGCAAGAGCACATATAATAAAGACAAATAAGTGTATTTATTAGACATAAGCCACATGATTGTGTCTTTGATAAAAGTGATGTGATGTTTTTTTGTTTTCTCAAGAGAGGGGAGGGGGGGGGGGGGGGAGATAATACATCCAACATTGGGGGCTCGGATGGTCAAAAGATCAACAAACAAAGAGATTTTTTTTCTTTTTCTTTTATTTCTTCATCTATTATTGTACTACTGATGTTAATTTAACTGTTCTTTTATTATCCAGTTACTTCAGGCTCCTATAAAGAAATAGAAAATATATAGAAAAGGCTGTTATTTTATTCGACATAAAACGCAATGTACTGTTTTTAAACATTACTATAAACCATCAATTATACAGCAGATCTAATTGAAAGTTTCTGTAACTCCGCTATTTAAAGAATAAGCAATCCTTTCCTATAGGTCTGTTCTGACACCTGATTCACTCTCTTTTAGAATTAAAAAAATATTTTTTAAAGATACTTAGAATGCTAGAAAATTGAAAACAAAATCAGTGTTGTGTTCCTTTTTATTTTCAAAGTTATTAGCATATCTCCCAAGTGACATCTCAAGATTTCTAAAGCCTGGCTGGGTTTTGCTCATGATTTCTGAAGCTTTTCTAATGTTCTACAGCTCGACAGGCCTGCAAAATACTGTGCATATCAGTCAGTGGTAGAAATCGCAGAAAAATCCAGGGGTTTAGAGGAAAATCACATAAGTTAAGACAAGAAAGCATAAGTAAGAGAGGGAATATTGTCGCGTGCAGTGTGCGATTATAATGTCTAATAAAAATTATTTTCAGTAACCGGAAGCAGCTCAAGCAAAGTGCAAAATATTTTCCCGCCATGAGATTGTCTCGCGATCTCGCACTTCTCAGCTGCTTCCGGTTACTAAAAATAGATTTTATTCAACATTATCATCGCACAAGCGCGTGTATTGGAGATTCTCTCTCGTACTAATGCACCCACCTATCAATGTTAAGCCCGAGGGGGAAGAGGGGGGGGGGGGGGGGGGGGGGGTAGGGATTTGGCATTTTGCAAGGGGTAGGGATTTGGCATTTTCTCTCAAAAAAATCCCCACCCTCGGGACAACACGTTCGGTCAAAAATATCAAATATCTGCCCTATATTACTTATGTTTCCTATAAATAACCCCACCTGTGTGTGTCAAAATCCCCACCCTCGGGGTATCCTTGCCTGTCAGATCCCCACCCCTTGCCTCCCCCCTTTTGGCTTAACATTAATAGGTGCTTTATGACATTATGACGCTAAGTGTATAACAATTGAAGCTTGTACTTTTCTGTAAAATGAAAATTCTTTGAAGTTGAAATTTCGAGTGAACTCAGCTCAACCAAAATGACGCGCATGAGCGTGATTTCCCCGAGCGATATTCACGCATGCGCAGGCCTGTCTAACATCTCAAGTCGTAACAAATCTGACGCAATCCTATGTGTTAATTACGTCACAACTAATTTATTTTAGAGCCACGACATTTTCTTCCATTTACCTTATTTGGAGATCAGCAAAGTCTGCAGGTCCTCTTGCAGTTCTGCTTGACATAAGTGTTACTACTGCAGTAACTTCCCCAGTGTGGACACCTATTATCATTGTCATTGCATGCTTTGTATAGATAAAAAAGATAAACCAGAATGAACAAAGTAAACAGATAAAATGTGACACTCACCATTTTACCAGCACTCAGCGGTACCTCCTGTTCACTGTTAACTAGCTGTAGCCGTTTTGTATAAAGTTGCTGTCTAATTCTATTGTTGGTTTAGAAGATGACGCAAGCCCAAACCTTTGTTGTCAGGGCTTGGGGTTTGGTTTATTCGCAGTGGTATTGTTTACGTCCCCAGTTAGTTAATTACGGGATCGCCATTTTGCGCGTAGTCATTCAAGTCATGAGGGATACGTTTATACACAGTCTCCAATGTTGAGAGCCAAGTTACTACACCTTCTAATTCACTGGGACTACTGGAGTTTGAAACCAAACCTTTGGCATGTATATTTAAAGGCCTATGTACAAACCGGCACTGCAGGACAAAATCTACTATTTGATGTACTCACATCCTCCGCCGCCACACAAGTTACAGCTCTTCCTGCAGTTCTTATGCATGTAGTCAGGATTCTTTTTGCACTCGCCAATAGATGCCCAGTAGCGACAGCTTTTGTGGTTGTCTTGGCAACCTAGAATGACGTAAACAGTTAGTATACTTCGCATGGTATGATGGTTACGCTAAGGTAAGGTAACACTCGAAACTCGGTTCTGATTCCTTTCAAGCGTGACAACAATATACAGTCCTTGATTTTACTGACAATGATATTTGTATACAACTATTTGAAAAAAAAACTTGTACCGAGAGGGAGTATGGGAATAGAACAGCAGCTTTAAATCGTCAAATGAATCATGCTTGCTTGGTTTATAAAATGTACAAATATATGTATTATCAGAAGTCCATAACTAGAAGTGTCCATCTCCCACTATAGGGTTTGGCCCATCAGTTTACAGAGTAGTCTATTTATAGAAAGCTTTTCCCGCCATCTCGCAGCCAATCATATTCTTCGAAAATTTATCAGCAGTACCTGATTGGCTAATACAGCGATTTCCTTTGTTTGTAATATTGTACAGTTAATTATATATGCGACAAAATTTTGGCGGACAAGCCGAGCGAATGCTACTTGCTAGTATAGAAACTTCTTGATAATCAGCTATTTCTCATTTATAACAGACAAGAACTGGTGAGCACCATATGTTCAGGAAAGACCAATATAAACCAGAACATGTGGTTCCTTTGTAACCTTTTATTTTCCCGTTTCATCCGTTTCAGACTTCGTGTTTACAGCACTTTGTGTGATGTATGCAGAACGAAGCTAAGTTTTGTCTTTTGGTTCATAATTTTAACAGATTTTTGTAGTGATATTTGGCATAAATACAGCATACATACAAATCATGCTATTTTTGTTTATAATATGACTGAAAAAGACAATAACATGTTCTCTCAAGAGTAATTAAGTGCACCGAGTTTGTTTACTAAGAGTTTGAGCTCAAGTGAACATTTGAAAATCTTGTAAGTAATTTGGGTTTGGCAGATAAAAGAACAGCCCGGCAAATCTCCAAGCAAGGCTTAATAATCGACTGGAACTGAAAGAAAATAGCTCAGTATAAACTGTGAAAAAAGTCAATTTCTGGTACACTTAACACTAGCAAAAAGCGAAGTTTGATTTCAGGCAGTTCATCAAGCACAATTAAACAATGAAACAGTTGTCACTTTGCTGTTTTATTAAAGACACTAACTGTTGTACATCTCCAAGAATAAACTTTACAATCGAAAACTAGAAAGCTGAACGAAACTATCACAGCTGGAAATGAAATTCCAGTTCTTAAAATTAGTACAAACAAGGGTTTTTTCTTCAGACAACCAGTGAACAAGATTATTAGAAGATTTGAATCAAATGCCTCACGGCAACGGATCATATGCGACCGAGTTTCCAAGGCCGATTTCAAGGATTAAAAACAAAACAATTAAATAAAAAAATAAAAGTAAACTTGGCTTACTTTGATTTAATTTTGTCCTTGTATAATGTCAGTTGTTCCTGGCCAGATGAATGTGAATTTTCGGTTCCGTTTTCATTCATTGTCATAATTCAAACTTTTATACTCGGCGTCGCCACAGGCAGCCCAAGCTAATGATTTGTACAAGGAATGTATGGGAATTTTTAGAAAAATCAGAAACTGTACTTAAATGGTCAATAAAGTCATGAAATATTACCTGTGTGTTGTGAAGTTGATTGATCTTTGGTTTTCCAACACACAGGTAATATTTCATGACTTTATTGACCATTTAAGTACAGTTTCTGATTTTTCTAAAAATTCCCATACATTCCTTGTGCAAATCATTAGCTTGGGCTGCCTGTGGGCGTCGCCTAGTCAACACTTGAAGACTTGAAAATCACTTTTAACTTTCTCAAATCACCCCAAGATCCATTAGCAGAGGCTCAGATGATCAGTCTATACATTTCGTTTCATTACAATTCCAATATCTTCAATTTTAGTCGTCAAAAGCCCGACATTTGCCACCGTACTTAGCTTTGTAGTTTGTAGCACCGCTTTGGCGAACTGTATGTACTGAGCTTCAAACCGGGGGGCACTGCTTGCATAATAAAGGGGAGGTATGTGAGGTATCGTCTTCAGAGCCCGACCCAGTTTGCAAAATAAAATGTAATGAAGGTGTTTTTATTAACCAGAATTTCCAATAAAATTTATGAAAATCAACCCGAATTGATAGTTGATTTGCTCCAAAACAAGACTTAGTTTGCCAAATTGGGCTCAAACCTCTATCCGGTACCGCCGCACATCTCATTTACGTCGTGTACATGAGTGCCCCCCCGGAGCCATGACTCTCGCATCTGACCCAATGTCCGCCATTGATTTTCCCCGCGAAATTTGAGATTAGCATTTCTAAAAATAGACTACTCTGTAAACTGATGGGCCGCTACCCCAATACCAGATGGACACTTCTGGTTATGGACTTCTGGTATTATCAATTTCCGTTATATTAGATGACAAGATTGCCCTTATATCCATGCTCCCTTTCGACTTAAGTCACGTATTCATATACAACCTTTTTGAAAATACCTGTTACTCTTTGCATTTTAAAACATATTAATCCGGGAATTAATTTTTTTTGTTGCGTTCTTGTTTTTTTAACTCTAAGAGAGTCATTGTTTTAGTTTTTCAAAGTTAGACTTTAGAAATTGAAAATATCACTCGAGACACTGGCCATTATTACGCATTATTACAGCCTGCTAATAGGCTAGGCTCATGGGAATAGGGGGAGGATGGGGAAGGCGAGGCTGCACGGACGCTATACAAATGTGAATTACACGTCATTAGGAGTGCAGCGACATCTGAAACGGGCGGGCGTTTATTGGGCGGGTAGGCACATGTTAGACAATGGTGGCCCGCCAGTTGAAACAAAAGACTTGAACAACTGCGCATGAACCGTAAAATGGTCTATAGGAGTTTGCGTCGAAAATTTAGACCCAGATATTTAAATGTGAATTGTGTCCTTCCCCGTTCTTCTCTCCCTCCCATGGGCCTGCTCGCAGGCTAATTATTTGAATATCACGTCTTTTCCATCTCGCAGGGGAGAGGGGTGGGGCTATGTTTGTCTTACCTGTTGGTGGCTGTGTCACTGGCGGGTATGTGGCTGGAGCACCGGTAACAACTGTTGAAATAAAATACTGTATTAAGAACATGTCGAAATAGCAGCCGAGAAACAGCAAAAATAATCAACTAAGGGTTACCATGGCCTTACTCTGAGGAAACACAAGCCTGGCCCCATTTTTCATCAGTATTTCGATAACATTTAGAATAATTCTACGATACAAGTTTTTACGATTCTCGGCTGAAAAAAATGTAGCTTGTGTGGCTGCTCGATTCAGTGCAAATTTCTCCATATCGTACGTCACACATACCAAGGAAAAACAATCACACCTCCAACAAAAAGAAAATACAATGAACCGTGTTTAGGAGCCGTGGCAAAACTAATTTATTTCTGGTACCTCATGATGTCACAATTACAAGCCCAACACGGAGGGTGTGAGGACGGTTTCAATTTGTTTTTCTCCGACGTGGAACACAATAAATTGGATCACAATCTAAGGCTCTTCATCTATAGATTGATTCGTAGAGTTAAAGTTGAGTAAGGGTTCAGTTCCCTTTAAATACATTTATCGAGAAAACATCAATCAAATTGGTCAAAATAGCGGTGCTGTTATTTATAGACATGGTAGCGTTCCTGTACCTCCTCCTCCTCCTCCACTGCATTTGTACAACAGCTTCATCTGCCTGATATCAATAGCAGTAGGACCTCTCCTGTTGCCAAGGGTTACCTGAAGAACAGATCAAATTGACATGACTTATTAAAGTACTTGGTACTCGTTTTGTGATTGAAATTTGTTGTAACCTTTACTCTAACTATCTAAAATAAAGTGGAACTCGCACACTGACAAATAACAAAGAAAATAGTCCAGTTTTGTATTCGCAAATTACCGCTGACTGCGATGACTACAGACGCATGTATACAGGGTTAACCTCGTTCTTCACATGGCTCGGTTTTCTGTTGTTCTTTCAGGGGAATTATCACATAACCCCTAACTAATTAAATATGCTGGGGGAATATATATATTTATATCACACTTGACACGGTTTTCTTTGTTCCTCATAGGGGTGAAACTCTGGTATAAACCCGTTGAACAATAGACTAATTAGATAACAAATCTGAGGTTTATAACTGTTGCAGGGAGGTTTATAACTCAGTTTTCAACCTCCTTCTATTTGACAAAACCTCGCCAAATGTGATATAAGTCACTTTCATACCTCGAACCTTCGGTTCTCGGTATGAAACTCTTACTTTCACCTAGGGGAAAATATATATTCAACCTGCATACTTAATTAGCTACACATGGGGTTATATGGCATTGGGTCAGAACAAATACTGAGTGGTATTTTCTGGACTAACCCTGCCACCTGCATTGATATCGCTCTGAAAAACCATTTTACTTACAAAAGGTATTCGCTGTAGTCCATGTGGGACTAATAGAAATATCTACGCATGTTCAAGGACGCTAGCAGTGCGAATTCATCTAGAATTATCTTATTTACATGTATTCCGAGCTATTCTGTAATCTTTCCCTTTGTTCATAGTTGAGAATTCGACTTCGTCTCGGTCCATAAACACCGCGCAAAAAATGAACTTGGCCAATATCCCCCCCCATCTTGACCTCACGCTTGGTCAATAACCTCTATTTAATAAATAATTATCGATGAAATAACAGTGTATATGACTTTCTAAAAAGTGATATCTCCACATGTGAAGATATAAATGATATCTTCACACGTGAAGATATCACTTTTGAAAATATGACTGGCTTTCAAACATTTCTAGCCTTGTTAGTAAGAGATTGAAACTGTTATTTCATCGATAATCATATATTAAACAGAATATTACATGGCTGCTTGGAGATACGAATTTTATCTTCTCGTGTTGATGAAATATCTTACTCATTCGCTGCGCTCACTCGTAAGATATTTCATCAACACTCGGAGATAAAATCCGTATCTCCGCGCGGCCATGTCATATCCTCTACATCTTGACCTCATGCTTGGTCAATAACCTCTAGGTCCTACATGGCAAAATATTGGGACGGCCAGCACGTGATCCCAATGCACACATCTGATTGGTGGATTATGTGTAAGGCAAATAATATTGTATTTACCCCTTGTCTTCTCGGTCTGATTGTTTCTCGTCCACTTCCAAACGCTGTTCTGTCGTAGTGCATAACCGACGCATAGTCATAAGGAGTTCCGAGTGAATTAATCTGTGATGTCGTCATCTTCTTGAAATTGTGTCTCACACCTGAAACAAACAAATAAGCAGCAGCGTTACCAACACGTGAGTTATTCTCGTTCCCAGTGCCTCCTCAACTTAGCTGAAAAATCGGAGGCTCTGGGTAAGACATAAACCGGATGTCCTAGATTCTAGAACATTGAAACTGCGCATGCCAGTAGGGAATCAGTTTACTCTCAGGTATATTAAGGCCTGTGTCAAGTGAATGGGGTGGTCTAATTTTGGTTGGTTGTACCCAATGACATCGAGTTCACTATATTTAACAAAGACCTTCGTTTTTTTACGTTCTGGCAAAGACTCTTGCCATGGCTGTGATCTTGGATCTTATTTTCAAGAAAATATGATATAAGGCTTCGGCAGGAGTCCATTACCAGGAGCGCCATCTTCCCCATTGTTTCTGTTCCCAGAACAGCTGTGGCTATATTTAGAATTGCATTTCGCGCGAAATAAACAAAGGCCATGTTGTCTTAGCCAATCAGATAGCTATACGTCACTTCTCATTATTATTCATTATCATTCTTCTCACTTTCAACGCGGTAATTCTAATTCTAAATATAGCCACTTCCGACTCCTGTCCTGGGGGCCCAGCCCATGACACTAGGAACGCTCCTGGTAACGGACTCCTGGCTTCGGGAGGAAAGTAGAGCGCACAAAGATCAGAAATAAAACCGGTGGAACTAATGCAGTTGACCATGTAGTTTATCAGTCCAACTAGACATCGTGGAAAAGTATGTTAATTTCGTAGAAACTTGAGGGTATCAAATTTCACATTAACCTTAGCATTACCCTTAAAATTAGCATTACCCTTAAAATTACCAACCGTTCTAGTTCACCAGGTCAAGAAAGTATACACTAACCCTGTTTCAATAACACTAAAATACCTGCCATGTTTACAGAGTCCACCTTCCTCCCGGAGGATTTTTTCAAATTTTCTTAATCAAAGTTCAAAGGTCACATTACACGTTTCCATGGAAACTGTTGCGAGAAAGTATTAGCCTCGTGAATTTATCGAATCTATCAAAGTATCATGAAAACAGCTTACAACCACGAAAAGATAGACCATCCCCTATTGATTTGCGGCGGCCATTTTGAAAAAGAATAAGACTCAGGCCTTAATGTACCCGAGTTTGTACAATTCATGTTCAAAAATCACAGAAATGAAACAATATTATGCAGTGGACTTTGTACAAACAAAAACATAACGGAAATTCCAGAAAATGATACGTATCGATTGTTTGCATCCCTTCTTTTATTCTCCTTCAGTCAGTGCTGGCGAAGTAAATATTTATATTGATTCAAAATATTGACAGTCACGATTTCGGTTTTCAAAACTACGGCTTTGTCTTCTTGTTAGTTGCTGAACTGCACAGAAGACATTGAAATTACCATTCAATAAATCTACCTTAATTTATCCAAAAGAACGCTTTGATTTTTCCTTCGAAGAAGGGAATTTATTTTATTTTATTTTCCCGGCTTCGCAGCGTCCTCTAGTCTCTTGCTATTAACAATAGGAAATGAACAATCTGAAATCTACAATGTTTACCGTCTCGTTTTTATCGGCCAATGGAAATAGAGATACGGGTGACCGTTGGGGTGCGTGCAGAGTTTTAACTTTTTGAACTTCGCGCAGCCGTTGTTAAACTGCCAATTTGTATCTTACCAGAGCCTCCGATTTTTCAGTTAAGTTGAGGAGGAACTGGGAACGAGAATGGGTTTAAAGCAGCCCCCTTCGCGGCAAAACGTCACGCGCATGCGCTTTCGATGAGCTTTAAAGCTAAGCCTAAGACTTTAACAGGGTGAAGTTTTCTTAATTTGTAATTCACTGTGAGTTTACTAAGTTAGAAAATTATTTACTAAAATAGTTTACGCCCTCGGAAATTTGTACTTGAAACTCTCTGAGCCTTCGTTATTTCGGCCAGCGGAGCACAACGTTTTACCGCGGATTGGAGCAGCCCACTCCACGGAGAAAGGAAGGTTCAAATACAAATTTCCGAGTGCGTAAACGTTTTGATTAAATCATTTTAGTAAACTTAGTAGATTCGCAGTGAATTACAAATTGAGAAAACGCAAACATGTTCAAGTTTTAGTCTTAGCTTTAAAGTACTTTCAGTGTTGGCTTTCAGTGGAGAAACATTTCACATACCTAAAGTTATAGAAACTGGCCCAGGGGTGATTGGCTTTCTTTTCGTTCAGCTTGGACGGCAAACAGGCGGGACGCGTGCTCTGGGCTCAACAACAGCGCATGCGCGTGACGTCTTGCCGGATATTCAGATTCGGTTAATGGGTCCTTGTGGTTAATACTGCTGGTTTGTGTAGGCATTATCTGTGAACTGTGAGTTTCGAGAAACAGAATGCCCAAGACGAAGTAACCAATGCATATTCCAAAACCACAAAGTAGGTTATTGTATTTATAATCCTTCAGCCATTTTCTTTCACCCTTGCGCGCGCTATACGATCACATGGAAGTATTAATGCAGGAGAGAAAATATTTAATGGGTTATGATTGAAGTTAATCGTGACTAACCACTGGGGATGTTGGCCCATATGATGCTCACAAAGTCATCTCTGTCTGGCCGTGACTGCTCGTGGAAAAACCCAAGTGCATGAGCTGAAGACAATGACACGTGGTGTTAGTCACGCAGTACATTGTAACTTTGTCCAAATATGGTCAACAACGATGTCGGTTACGTTATTTGTGCGTGACAGTGAGTGTTCATAGACTATATCGCAACTCCGCCGTCGCAGTGCACTCTGGGGTGGATATCTTAGTTTCCATTGTTAAAACCAAGATGGGCGCCCAACAACAACAATGGAAAACTGAGATATCCATCCCAGAGTGCACCGCGACGGCGGGGTTGCGATATAGTCTGTATGGGGCTTCATAACATGGCTCACCAATCTCGTGTGATACGATCGAAGGAACCCAACAACCTCTCGCTAGCGACAGATCTTGCTTTCCACCAACAACACCAACATTGGAATAACATCTAAAAGTATTAAATTGAAATAAAGGACATATGTTCTGTGTACACTGCGAAAAGGTCTCTCAGCATCAACGTTGAACACAAACGCCACCGCCGGAATGCGCAAAACCAAAAGATCTTACCCTCCGCCGATGAAGAAGCGAACATAGTTGCGTTCATTGCTTCGTGGCTTGAACCTGATGCACGTTGTATCGGTCCAGAGCTTCATACCAGCACGTATAGCAGTCATTGCTGCGCCACTATTCTCTAGGGAAACATAAAATGAACATTAATTAGGGTTAGGAAAATTCCACATAAATTAAAGTTCCAGCGATCTACAAATCACTACACTGATATACGTGCTAATGTATGTCATCGTTCAAGTGTCATTGTTGTTAGGTATTTTCCTCAACGATAAATCTTTTTTTTTCATATATGATTTGCTATGCGTGTAAAACGTCTGTAAAAACGAGTCAAAGTCCGCGGTAATATTTACAGACAATGTATGGAAAACTGAAAACACGATTGCACGCTGCCCAGCACAGCTACAACCCTCAAATTTCGATCAGTTAATCTTCTGCCTGGTACCTTAAGTTCGTATCTGAAGAATATTTCAGAAATTCAATTTTACGGAAATTATTTGGCATTGGATTCCCATACAAACACTGTATTTCGCGCCATGTTTGCATCCCTTTCAAAATGTCAGAATTAACCGCGAACTGGTCTATTAAGGCTGTTGTCTATTAAGGCTGTCGTCCTAGACGTTGCCGTCGTGGTTGCTTAAGCTCTCTAATATCGATCTTCACTAACCTAATATAATACTTGTGAATTTTGCTACAAACTCGTCTTACTTTACATTACTAATTGCCTGCCATTAAAACATGGGAAAATCAATAGAGATCAATTAAATTAATGCGTGTTACAGCTTCACTGGGTTTCACTGCCTTTTCAGTTAAAAATGCGTAGTGCGGGCAGAGTGTTTCGTCTGTTGATCTAAAGAATTCGAAAATTTAGCAGCGCAGGCGGATAAAAAGAGGCCGACACTGGGCTAAAGAAGTTCAACACTTAACAAGTTCAATGGCATTCATCTGTCTGCTTGACAACCTTACTGCTTAAATAGTTAGGTGTTAGACCATTTACGCATTTACACATCATATGTACTGTCATATGGCCAGTTTGTATGCTATAGACGCAGAATGCGTCTAGACGTATTTGGGCAAAGAAAACGTAGTGCGTCTTCTCAGTTCGTCTAGTATAACTTAGTGTGTCTTCTTAGTTCGTCTAGTATAAAAACGGGGACAAAACGCATTATGCGACTGGACGAACTAAGATCGACAGTGCGTCGTTTTGGACGGATTAGCAAACTTAGTTCGTCCAGTCGCATAATGCGTCTTGTGCCTTAGCCGCACTAAGTTTTCTTTGCCCAAATATGTCTAGACGTATAATTATGCGTATGTAGCATAAAGGCGCCAACAATGGTGGATGCGTCTGTAGTATATTAAAATTAAAACGACCATTATTATTATAATTACTTACGTAAAGCATAGTCAAGGACGTATGGCATGACCCCCTTTGGCCACAGGTTCCCCCTGAAGGATGCTCGACCGACTGCACTGAGGTCGCCCCCGGCGTCGTACGCCATCTTCTGCTCCGGCGTGAGTATGATGTCTCCCTGAACAAGATTCGCGTCATGCATTCTACTGTTCTCTAAAACAGAGCAAAGGAAACGATTGATTAAAAATCATAGTATTTAGTAATGTATAGCTTATTTAATAACGGTAACTGAGAAGGGAATAGCCTGCAGGCTGTAGCTAATTCTACAATCATATTGGCTGCTGATATATGTAGCCTTAATCTGATTGGCTGCTAATAGATAGCCTATGATTTGATTGGCTACTGATAAATAGCAAGCTAATCGCACCATTTATATATAAAAATCTGCGACGGACACCAACAAGTATAACTTCAGAGTTGATAAATTAAGGCAACATAATTTTATAATTGAAGAGTAATCTAACACAGGTTTGCATCAAATATAAATAAATACTGTGTAAATCCCCGTACTGGGCAATAACCAGAAAAGATAACAAATTTTCATATTTTACGCGGATAGTTTACCTGGTACTGAAGCAAACGCTTGCCCACACAGGGCCAACACAACTAACCAAATCATCTTCTTGTTGTCCGGGCGGTGATTCGTACGGTTGTTTCAAGTCGCTATAGCTATCCTGTATCTAACGTAAGAAAGCAAGTGGTCTTCCAAGATTCAAGACAACATTTTATAGTGTTCCTGTCACACACATCTGACATATGTTTAAACAATGGAGAAAAGATCCTCTTTAGGCTAAGGACAAACCATTAGTGAACCAACTTCAAAGGCTCCATTAGAGAGTATTATAATGCTTTAGGTGATTTACAGTGAAATTCAGCTGGCGCTTGAGCTAATATACAATTGTCTTTAGTTCATTATCAAAAGAATGTCCATCTGCAAGTCGATTTTACACTGTTTACAGTTTGTTAGAAGATAAACATAGTGATTCAAGCTAATTACATAGGAAAGACAAATGAAAAACATTACGATTGATGTTTTCGATGATCCATTTGCAGCGGTTTTTAACAATATGATTTATACAACGTGTCTAATACGTCAATGGTGTGGGAGAGTATTTTGTACAGCAGCCAGTTTAGGGGGTTGAAGTATAAGATTCGCCTAAGAAGTATAGGAAACTACAATAGACTGAGGCAATGAGTATGTCCTCACATACGGTTGGGGACGTTGGGGGCTCTCAATACCGCAACACCGCAAAAAAAATCCGAAAACACCGCATCACCGCATGTACCGTTGACAAAATACCGACACCGCAATGACGCAATATTTTTTACGAGTCTTACATGGATCAGTTTGACTTTGAAAATAAACGTTTCCCCGAACACCGCATGTTTGAAAACACAAACAACGCACACCGCAGGATTTGAGATCACCGCAATACCGCAATATAGGATTTAATTCACCGAAATACCACACTAAAAACTGACCCACACCACAGCACCGCAAACCCCAATGTCCTCCTCTGAATAGCACTAGTGCTGCCGGAGATGTACACAGTCATAGTTTCATATAGAAAATAAAGCCGGAAACTGTATGCTGTTGCAAGTTCGCATTTTACTGGCCGGGAATACTTAAGTAAAACGCCATCCTGCCAATAGAAAAGGAGGAAGACAAAATATATTTGAATCACCAGTATGAGAACTTTCTTCACGTATACGACTTCCTTACTACGATTTCCTTTGAAATCGGCGAACCATAGTTTGATCAAAACTAAATTAAAGGGGCTATGTCATGGTACTGCGCATGTATCGAGTAATCGCTCGTTTAGTGGCTGTTAATTGGATACAAACAGTTAAACTTCCCTCCCTCAATGCTTGATTGAAAGGATTTTCAATATTTTCCCTGGAGACTGTTTATATACACTGTTTGTTATTCATTTTTGCATATTTGCTTTCATTTTAAGCATTCCACATGGCCGAGAGGTTCGTTAGTTCATATCAAAATCGGTGGAAATAGCTCTTTCCGGCTCGGAAAAACGAATGTAAAGTCTTACCGTGACACAGCCCCTTTAAAACTTCAAAAGCAATCGAATAAAAGTACACCATTTTGTTGGTTTTCTATTGAATTTATGTGTATCAATTAACCAATGAATTTACGAGAAAAAAAGAATAGAAAATTAACACCTTTTATTTTCCTTGCCGTTTAATGCTGTCGTTCATTAGTTAATGTACTGACTCTTAGTCTCTTATCCAGTATCAATAGCTCCCTTTACCTATAGAGCGGATTTCAATTGAGAGTCGGAAGTGTTTTGGTTTTGCGTTTACTAAGCTTTTCTATTGTCCGAGAAAATGGCATGTTATTAATCGACCAATGAAATTGCAAAGTAAAACCAATCATGTTTTGGTCTTGTTTTGCTTTGGCTCGTGATTGGTTCAGGCGAAACCCATTCACGAACTTTTCCAGCCTTCAGTTGGCTTTTTTGTATTTACTTGCTCCTGTGATTGGCTGGCTGTGAGTAATTTGCGTTTGGTTTTACGACACTCATGTGAAATCCGCTATATTTTTATATTTTTTTATTTATGACATTCGGACACAAGGTCACGGGAGATGAAACAATATGACTCGAAGTCCCTTACAAGGTTTGCCTCCACGCGAGCACCGGTCAGTGATGGTGGAAAACGTAGCAAAATATATATATATACGAAAAGTGATATAGACAAAGAATGAACGGAAACGATAATGGATAAAGAAGCTACAATACAATCTATTTAATCTATTAGAGCGTAAAACCTAGAACAACGCACTGTATTCCTATTTCAAGTCTTTGGGGCATTGATTCCGTTTAAATTCAATCCTTCCAGGTTCAGTTATCTTCCAAACGAAGCATTAAGTATCAATTCAACTTGAAAATGGGTAAATATTGTATCATAGACAAAGGGAGTAATCAGTGAAAGATGCTGAACTAACAGCCAATCGACATAGTGACAAACACTAGTAGCGGTCGTACCAGTCATGTGGAAACCAAGCTACGGCACATAAGTACAGTAAGTTGTACAATGATTTTAATTAAAAGATACTGGTCTCTTTTCTTCCGGTTTTAGTGAAAGATTACATGGAAGTACCGTATTTCCTTGAATAATCCCAGGCAAAAAATTATATTATTACCCCAAAGGGGACGATCATTTCACTTGTTGGTACTAAAAAGCTAAACTGGTACCGTGGTCGTCAGAGAACTCGAAGGAGTCAATGAACACTTTAAATACCTGAACATTACTCTTGAGAAAACTGTAATCCGAACTGTAATTACCACACTAAGGTGTCCAAAAAAGTGCCTCGGCTTGATTACTAGGGGATGGAGGAGGATATTAATTGAGCGGGACGATTATTTTTATTGTCAGTAGCCCCCAAATGGGGCGTTTATTCGAGCCCACAGTGGAAACTGGACCTCTTCAACCGTACGGAAACCGTCAGTATTTTTAGAAATTTTCCAGAATATTTGCATGATAATTTCTATAGTTTTCTCTAATTCCATACTAAGGAAATTTCAATTTCAAACTTATTTTCTAGAATATTTCCAATGTAAAAAAACATGCTATGTTCTAAGTTTATTTTGCACTATTTTTCGTAATTGCAAAACATTTACTTACATGCTACACTTAAAAGATAGAAAAAAGATAATGATTTATTTTTTTAAGTGTTCGTGCGCAGTGATCAAAGTAGCGTTCGCTTTCGAGTTGATCATGGCCTTCGTATATAATGAAGATTCTAGTTAGTGTTCATATGATAAAAAGAGGTGTGCAGTGCACGTGCAACAAATGATAATAAAAACTAATAACAGTGTGCAGTGCTCGGTGCTCGGTGAAATAACAAATAAAAATAAATCATAGTCAATGTTAATGTTCAGGGGAGAAGCATGGAGTTTTGGTTTGGTCAGTTTTAGCCATATCGGCCAGCCTTGTCTTAAAGCCTTGCGCTATTGTTTCTGGAAGGCTATAATTCCATTCACGTATTGCCATTGGAAAGAAGGAGTACAGCTGGTAGTTGGTTGATGAACGGGCTACCTCATACCTGTGTGTTGATATTCCGGGGTTGTCTTTGGATTGGTTTTGTGAAGTCTCTGGCCCCACAGCAAAAGGGCCATTGTGTATTTTATACATCATGCTGAACCTTTGAAGAGACTCCCAGCCAAGCTGAGTTAGCATATCCCCTTCGCCTGATGTGTTGTTCTGTTAAAGTGCAAGTAAAGCCATAAAACAACATGAACTCTTCTTGCCCCAAATTCTATTTCTGATATACTTCAGTTGTCTAACTTAGTTTTCTTTGAGAGGCAGGAGCAGAAATTAAACTGGAATAAACGCTACCCGAATTGCGGGATTGATTCATCTTGTGATGTCACAAAGAAAACCTACGGGATTCTATTGTAGTAGTTTTCTCGAGGGAGGGAGTTGATTCATCCTATGACGTCACAGGTCCATCAAAACTAATCAAAATTAGGGATTAAATGCCAGAAATGTTACAAAATTTGCAAGATTAATACCTTTTTGTGAGAAACAAACACAGTAGTACAATATATATATTATTTTTTTTGACATGATACTTGCACTTTATGGGTAAATTTAGCTGCTCGGCGCTGTACCTAGCCTGCTTGCAGGCGGTGGAGGGTGTTTTTCGCGCAGCAAACGGATCATCGCCGCCATATTGGCCGAGCGTGATTGAGACCTGGGATCGAATGACAAATGGAGGGGGGAGGGGGGTGGGGGAGAAGCAGATCTGAAAGACCGCCTGCACGAAAGCCTATGGTTTCTGAGTACAAAAGTTAGATCCCGTCCATCAATCAAGCTTATCGCGGCAAGTGTTGAAAGCAAGAACTGAAAGGAATATGTGTAGCCTTGCGAAGCGGCGTAACTAAAATAAGTGTTGTGTACTGAGCTTGCAGTTGATAAAATATGGCGAGTAATACAAAAGGCTTTGTCTTTTTTGAAGACTAAGGTTAAGTACCCTGGTTGCAGAGGTTTTCTTGAGACAACAGCCACGGAGAAAGAGCCGCGAAGGCGGCGATCGGCGAACTGCGAGAGGTTTGTTGTCGAGTTCTCTTTTCGCAAGTTCGTAAAACCGTTAATATCAGGCTCTGTATATAGCTTCCTCCTGCTCCGTTTACAAAGTTATCTCCTTCGCCTTAACCCTAGTTCCAGAGGTTTTCTAGAGAGAACACAGCTGCTCGCTCCTTTCTCCGCGGCTGGGTAAAGGTACTTTGAAAACAGAGCAGGAGGAAGCTATACAGAGCCTTTATTTTGTCTTAGAATTTAACAACCTGACCTGTGAATTGTGACCTGTACTTTAAACTTGCCGTTCTGGCTGTGCTTTCGACAGGCTTTGGAAAGAGTATGATATTTACGGTAAACTAGAGATAACTCGACAACGAACCGTGATTTAATTCGCCACTGAAAACTATTGTTGTCGACCAAATTGCAGAGATGCAATCCGGCTATTGACTTCACGGCCGTTGAACTAGGAAATAATCAGAAATCCACCTCAAACATTTATGCAACGGTCATCCATTTCTTTCGGCAAACATTCACTAAGATGGACTTCGAGTTGTCAGAGAAAGACGATCACAACATTTACCACGAGTTCTTCAATATCGAGTTCCAGACAAAACATTGTCTGCATCGGAGTTTTCTTTGAAGTTTAGAGATTTTTTCGATCCTGTATTTATCTTTATGCGAGCTTAATTACTCGGGCTGCCTGTGGCAGCACCGAGTCTTAAAATGCAAGCGGTTATTTTTTGTTTTGTTTCATGCAACAAAATTTCACCTTTTGACCCATGCGGTTATTTTTACATTGTTCCCATGTATTAAATTTCAAGCGAACTTTTCTACTTTCGACACACGGCGGGCCCTCGCTAAACTGTACGAAATCTCCAAGAATAAATCCCTAATGTCCAAACTAACGGGAAAAACTGAAAGAGGAGATCCTTGTGAGCAATCGACGTACATATGAAGCTATATAAGTTATCATCGACTATATGAGAGTCAAACATCGAGCTGCTATGAAACCGCTTGTGACAGTTTGTTTACGCACTTTCGTGACAAGCGAACGTTTCTACTTTCGCACTGTACGAAAACTTCCGTTTAAAAAATTCCTGATGCCGAAAGGACCGTAGCATTTAAACAAGATATCCTTCTGACCAATCGACATACATATTAAGCTGTGAAAGTATGTTTCCATTCCATAACAGCCGATAGTGCAAACTAGTAAACTGCCACTAGTAAATTAACCTTGCGTACTTCCGCGAGTAACTGAACTTTCTAGCGTCAAATGCATGTGTTACGTTTCCAAACTTTAGGACAAGAAATCTTCCATAGAATGTTCTATTTTTTTTACAGCTGAGAACTGTATTATTAAACATAAGAAATAAAACAATGGTGCCATTTGAAGAATTACTCATGTCAAAAGTGCAAACGAAGAAATATATATCTACGGACGCGAGCAGCTCGATCGTTTCACTTTGGTCAAATTCGGACTGTTTACGACTGGAACCTGCAGTTTTACCGGACCTGAAGACTAAATTGTAAACGTGTGTTGCATGAATAAGTAGTGTTTACAGTAAAAGATCAACTACTTTAATTTACATACTAGAAAACAAAAATATTAAATTACATACATGTATATATACTAGGGGAGCAGAGAATGAAAGTCACCGCGCTACCGGCCACTCCTAAAGACTGCTAATAATTCTTCCCTTTGGTTATTACTAAGAGGATTTCAAATGAAAGTGTATTTCATCTTCAATCTCATGTGGCCCGAGTGAAAGCCCAGATGGGCTCTTGTTCTTTTAAGAAAGGAAGCAGCCGCTTGTATGGCACCTCTTCTGGGAGTATCTTCTGGTTCGCCAGACTGCGGTGCTGGACGGCTTTTTGAAGCAGCTTGTATTAAATGTCTGTATTTCGGAGGATTTGCAACATGAAACTCTTTGAGAGACTGATGGGGCGAACGCAAAAAGCTAAAACCGAACTGTCTACATATATTTCTAAAGTGGTACTGTCGCAGTCCTTTCCATGGAGAACTTTGAACAAAAAATAGCTGGTTTTATTGAAATTTCCGTATCTGAGAACCAATTTCACCAACATTTTGCATTGCATTTGACAGCGAGCGAAGTTTGTTTTGAATATTGCACGCATTTCAATCAAACCAAATCAAAATTGGCAGGCTGTCACACGTCGTATCCTATTGGTCAATTAAGAATGAGTTACAAGTTAAAGTGCCTATAACCCTTTTGCAATTTTTATTGTTTACGAACCTCCGAAGAGTTTTGAGTACTTCTGTGAAGAAAGGTTTGGTTTTGAGTGAATACTTTATGTTATACGCTTGTTTGAAATCGTGTAAATGTGACCTTTCCTGATCCATGACCGCGTAAGCAAAAGCCTGGGTCGATACCTGTATTTACGTCATATTGACGTCATATAATTAATTCGGCTTTGCAATCATTTGAAGAAATACTTAACATGTTGACTAAAATGACTTTTTTCTTTACTAACAACTCACAAACTGTGTATATTTTCTATGCATCGATGTTGTTGTGATAGAAAGGCGCCATGGAGAATAATGCATTAATGAGGTGACGAACATACAGGTTTCGACCCAGGCTTTTACTTACGCGGTCATGGGTCAGGAAAGGTCACAAAAGGTCACATTTACACGATTTCAAACAAGCGTAGAACATAAAGTATTCACTGTAAACCAAAACTTTCTTCACAGAAGTACTCAAACCTTTTCGGAGGTACATAAGCTATCAAAATTGCAAAAGGGTTATAGGCACTTTAACGGAAATCGTGTGCGTGGTGGGCGTGTACTCAGAAACCATAGGCTTTCGTGCAGGCGGTCTTTCAGATCTGCTTGTTCTCCCCCACCCCCCTCCCCCCTCCATTTGTCATTCGATCCCAGGTCTCAATCACGCTCGGCCAATATGGCGGCCGCGAAAAAACACCCGTTTGCTGCGCGAAAAAACACCCTCCACCGCCTGCAAGCAGGCTACGCTGTACCATATCAAGTTTATGAATGTTGGCTTGTGTATGTGGATCAAAACATGGTTTATTTCCAATTTTATGCCGGTTCAAAATAGCACGCAGGCGCCGTTAAACAGGAAGTCGCCTATTGATGGAATAACAACAATATAGCGATGTTCTCTGTACGTCATCCATTTTCATTAATGTACAACCAGAGATCCATTGGTTCCTGACACAAAGCGACCTTTTGAAATCATGGTTGGACATTAGCATAACACTTGTAATGTTTATCAGCACGAAACATCGCTATTAGATCACTAGAAAAATTGGTAATCTTCCCGATAGCGAAAGAACAAAACTACCATCTGTCTTTTCTAATTATCTCACACCAACCTACAATATCAGATTTGCTTGTAAATTCAACTTCAGCAGATTAAAAGCAATTTTGCAATGTATACTTTTAAGTTTATTTCATTAAAAAAATGGGAAACAATTGACTTTGATTTAATACGCGCTAGATATGTTAACAAATTCAAACAGCAGTACAAGACCTTTCTCCTGAACGATCAAATAAACATTTTTGCGCTCGACGAAGGTGAACGCATCCTAATCTTGCAGTGGACTCCCTGTGGTCATGTGTGGGCTACCTGTGCTTTCACAGGCGAAAGAAATCGAGTCTTGTTCACCTTTTTGCATAAATTAACTCGGCCGGAGAACTGGTAACTACGCGATGCAAGAGCAAAATGAAAACCGCCATGTGAACATAGACTATATCGCAATCCCGCCGTCGCAGTGCACTCTGGGATGGATATCTCAGTTTTTCATTGTTGTTGCTGGGCGGCCATCTTGGATTTAACAATGGAAACTGAGATATCCATCCCAGAGTGCACTGCGACGGCGGAGTTGCGATATAGTCTATGTGTGAACGTCGAATAAGTGTTTTATTTTCCCAATCCAATGCAATAATGTTACAAAGTTCGCAAGTACGATATATCAAAGCCTGATAGATAGTAGGTGGTAATACCTTATAATTATATGGAATTTTATATTATAGAACATATAGAAGATGGTTTTCCTAAGTGCTATAAAAATAATGTACGCTCGAGGTCTTGAAAACTCTCCTGAATGCACTTGCGTTCCGTTCGTGTACTCACAACATGGAGAACGTATCATTAAATTAGAACTGGAAGAAATTAAAATCTAACTTTCTTTCAAGTGATACAGTCAATGTCAGGTGTTTCGAATGCTAATAGAGGTAATCGGCAAACGCTGTTGCCACCCAATTCAGATCATGTGATGTAAACAGATGCTACTCTGGGGAATTATTCCTTTTTCATTCTAATCATAATGCAGTCATGCCTAGTATCTGAATAAAGTTAATTTTCAAAGAGTCAATTCTCCAGAGTAATGTGTGTTTACATCACATGATCTGAATTGGGTGGCAACAGAGTTAGCCAATTACCTCTATTACCGTACACGCACCCACAGTAATATCGATCTTTCCATACTTGATAAAGAAGTTCACATTTATTATCGTTTATCATGGGTTTTAATGACTGTTGTACAGTTATGTTAAAAAACCTTCCAGGTTAAAGATGAGTGCATGGTGCTACTTTATCCAATGTCTTCCACATTGTAGCTTTACAAGTATTGAAAAACGTACCATATTTAAGTTGTCGACAAGTCAAAAGAAACGTTTTGAGCAAAATATCACTAGAAAGACCAGAACAGATCATGATATTTTGTGATAGTCGAGTTCAATAATTATTTTATCATTAAACATAAGATAACTTTATCAACAAAGTTTCGAAACTGGAAATTTGCAAATGTTTACAAAACGGAGCGGTCAATAATGCACATGCTCAGAAAACCGTTATTTTCGGGGAATGATCATTCTCGACCCCAGAGCCTTTTCGTCGAGCATGCACAGTAAGCAATACATAGTTACGTTAAATTGGCGAACGAGGAACCTCTCTGAGAGACCATTTCTCTTAAGCGACCATGTTTCTAAAACCTGTTTATAGTTTGTTCTTCAGTCAAATCATTACACTAAAGCACTCTCGTAAGCCGCGACTACGTGTCTAAAAAAACGTTTAGTTTGTCCTTCAATCAAATCACTACATTTAAAACCTGTCTCAAGCGACCAATTCATCAGTTGACATTTGAGGTGGTCACTTTACACGCTTACCTGGTCTGAGTATCAAAACTAGTCGTATCGCAATCTCGGAATTGCGAAGGTGCGCATGTCGCTGTCGGAATTTCGTCTTTTGTTTTCTTATTTCCCTCTGTCGCGCTCGCAATTTCAGACGTTTGTCGTTATCTCATGGTACAAATGGAAAAACACCCACTATGTTGCCCCCCCCCCCCCCCAACACACACACACAATGATGTTTACTTGGTATATATAAACTTAGAGTTGCGTTGAAATAATTTTCGTACACATCTTTGCATAACAAAAATGACCCGTTTTGCCAGCTTAAGTTACTTTCCCCCTTTTTACTACGAGAAAATTGCTGGCCCTCCGCTATTTTGCACCAGCCCCCCCCCCCCCCCCCCCCCCCCCCCCCCTCGAATTAATGACGAGTGTCTTACTGTGATCTGCAAATAAATTGTGGACTGATTTTAAGTGAAATAAAGAAGTGTAGAAGTATAATTAAGATGTATTTGTTCGTTGCTTTGGGTATTTTTTTAGTACTAATCGGTTAATCATTACATGATTGGTTATATTTCTTTGTTAACCCTATAAGCCCCAAGACCTTTTAACTGATTTTAGCTATTTCTAGACTACAAGGACTTCCCTCACCCCCATAAAACTGCAGTTATTGTTACCATGGAATTTTCAACTGACCTATAATACTGGGGACTCAAAGTTTTCAGTCAGCCATTTTGAACGCATTGTTGGTTTATCTTACGGAGATGGCGGGAAGTTTGTTTAAGGGAACACTCATAATTTAAGGCTTTTTGAAGCCTTTTTCCCCATTTATAGAGCGCTGGAGGGGGACATATTAAGTCTGATGAAGGCTTGAATCATCACTTTCTCGAAGAACGGTGTCTGTGCAAGATATATCGCTGGACATACGCCTATTTCTTGCTTGGACTATGATGGACAAAAATTGTTCAAGTGACTTTGCTGTGGGCTTTATAAATGGAGCCACCTACTATAGCTTTTTTTGGAATATTGGACAACATCTGCTTGCCATTGATTCAAATATGAAGGTATTAGGTCGAAATGACTTTAGACTTCTATATATTTTGAAGAATGAAGATGAGGGAGGGCCATGCCGCCGGTTGGTTGCGTTTCCCGGCATGCTTTGCGGTCATCGTGGTCGAATTTAGCTTGCGGCGAAGTGCTCATGGAATGGATGGCTTGGTGCTGGGCAAGTTTAAGTGTTGGGAGACAGAAAGAGAAGTCAGTGAAAACTTGAAATCCTATATTTGATGTGAAACATGCATTTGTGAAAGAAAATTTAGAATCTGAGGATACTTTTTTTCTGTATGTATCATTTTAGTCCTTTAAACTGAAATGAAATAATGTTAACTGTAGTTAACTTATGCAAAGAAAGGAGGCCTTTCTTGGTGAAATTATTCATTGTTAAAGTACAACTAACCCCTTTTGCAATTTTTATACATATGAATCTTTGAAAGGTTTTGAGTACTTCTGCGAAGAAATTTTGGCTTACAGAGAATACTCTATGTTCTAGGCTTGTTTGAAATGGTGAAAATTTGACCTTTCCTGACCCATGACCGCGCAAGAAAAAGCCTGGGTCGATTCTTGATCTTACGTCACCTCATTAATGCATTATTCTCCATGGCGCCTTTCCATCACAACAACATAGATATATAGAGAATATACACAGTCTGTAAGTTGTTAGTAAAGAAAACAGTTATTTTAGAGTAAATGCTAAATATTTATTCAAATTATTGCAAAGTCGAATGAGGTAAATGAGGTAAGATCAAGAACCGACCCAGGCTTTTTCTTACGCGGTCATGGGTCAGGAAAGGTAAAAATTTCACCATTTTAAACAAGCATAGAACATAGAGTATTCTCTGTAAGCCAAAAATTTCTTCGCAGAAGTACTCAAAACCTTTCAAAGATTCATATGTATAAAAATTGCAAAAAGGGTTAGTTGCACTTTAAAGGGGCTGTGTCACGGTAAGACTTTAAATTCGTTTTTCCAGACCGGAAAGAGCTATTTCCACCGATTTTGATATGAACTAACGACACTCTCGGCCATGTGGGATGCTTAAAATGAAAGCAAATATGCAAAAATGACTAACAAACTGTGTATATAAACAGTCTGCAAGGAAAATATTGGAAATCCTTTCAATCAAGCATCGAGGGAGGGAAGTTTAACTGTTTGTATCCAATTAACAGCTACTAAACGAGCGATTACTCGAACATGCGCAGTACCATGACATAACCCCTTTAAGATGCCCATTGTCGTTCAATAGGTCATTTGTCTACTTTGTCAGACTAAAACCTTCAAAGCAAGTAACAAGTAGATAGTGCCATATAGCACTTAAAGGGTTAATACATTCGTACTTTTGTATATTCTGAGTTTATAAAAAAATTTGAAAACTTTATTATTATTCCTTATAAAATGTTATTTAGTTTTAATTCGCCACCTGATAAATATATGCAATTATTTTCCTAAAAAAAATAATCTTGCCGCAATTAACGCAGCGCATTTTAATTTATAAAACCAACCATTTAACAAATGGACGTCGAGCTTGGCGTTAAACAATTGTGTTTCTGTCGAGGTAATATCGGCTGATACTCGGCCCGAGTAAATTGGATTTTCTTAAAAGAAATACTAGCCCGGCTTATATGCTAGTTCTAAGAACATCATATTTCCAAGGAAACTATCTGACGATAGTCCCGAAACAAAAATACTGTACATATAAATATATTTGTCGTTATTGTTCAACTCTAAATTATATTCCTGTCCTCGCCGGGGACTATCGCCTGTTGTTATATAGCAAGGATTTCGTGAAATCTAACGCGCGCTTGGTACGGGGTCACGTGGCAGTCGCCAAATTCCATTGTTACATTGCCATAAGTTTTTCAAATACAACGCATGCTCTCATTGGCTGATTCAGAGTCACGTGGCAGTCATCAAAATCTAATGTTGCCCACCACGTGATCACATCGTGACACAAGATGGTGTGATGTGTCGCGCGTGCCACTGGCTAGCTAAAGGCGGGAGATATTTGTTTACCAAAATGTCTTGATCTTCATCAAAAGCTGACCATTTTTCGTCGAAAGAAAGCATTCACAATGGAACCAGCTCCAAAGAAACAATTTACATCTTTATAAAGCGCAAGAGAGAGAAATTGGCAGCTAAAAAAGGATGCAAGAAAGACACAAAACGATGCTAAAAATGCCGTAGCGATGCTGGCAGCGATTTGAGTTGAAAAGCAGCTTCCCGAAGAGAAGACGACAAACCTCGCTCGTATCAGGTAGTAAAACCTATGTCTATATAACAAATCACTTAATGACTGTCCCTTCGGGCATCAGTTAGTTTTGTTTCTCATCGAGGATCCTCACTGATTCCCTCGGGGCCAGTCATTAAGTGTTTATTGTCACCATAGCCATAAGTTTTCCAGACACAATGCACACTCTCATTGGCTGATTCAGGGTCACGTGGCAGTCATCAAAATCCAATGTTTCCCGCGCGGGCAACAATTAATCAATTGTTCCCCGCCACGTGATCAGATGGTTTGATGTGTCGCGCGCGCCACTTGCCAGCTAAAGGCGGGAATTCACTGTTTCCCTCGGGGCCAGTCATTAAGTGTTTAATGTATCCCGCCACGTGCGTGAATACATCGTGACAGAAAATGGTGTGATGTGTCGCGCGCGTCACTGGTTAAACAAAGGCGGGAAAGAAAATGTGTTTACCAAAACTCAGGCAAAAGGAACTTTATAATTGTTGCTATATAACAAATCACTCAACGACCGTCTCCTCGGGAATCAGTGAGTTTTGTTTCCCCCTAATCCTCGAACTCTTTCTTGGGGAACATTGAGGATCTCTGGGAAACAAAACTCATTGAGTCATTAAGGGTGCGTTCGACTGACCGTATTCCGGAATAAGAATAAACAGAATGATCACTACAAATCACTTGTGTCAGGATTTTTTAGCCACTTAAATACTAAATGTATCCTGAATATTATATGTCAGCAAGTGTTTGTAGCTTACAGTGAAAAATTTGCCCGAACCAGTGATTTCCAGAGACTATAGATGGCTATTCCTATTCCGGAATACGGTCAATGGAACGCACCCTAAGTGTTTAACAATTTGCATCCGCAGACGACCACTATCACGTCACGTGATAAAGTTCATCCAATCAGAACCGGTGAGAATTTAGAATTGAACTATATAACGGCTGATAGGTGATCATGACTAAAAACGATTCAGCTATCTGGTCAAGTAAGTGGTGAGATTGTTCAAGCATAAACAAGTCATGTACCTTTTCAATTCTTGGCCATCGATTGATGTCGAGAAGAAACTATGAAAAAAACCTATACAAAATCGCAATTTTCCCTGACTTTTATATGCGCGCGCTTGTTCTTGGGAACCAATCAGGTATCGAGCTTTCCGATAAATCGGTGCCTTGGTTATGCTAATAACCCCTACCGTTGACTGGCCAATAACTCATTACCGCTGGATGCCATGACTACGTATACAGGCGCATTTGCTTACTGTCTAAGTCTCATTCTGAAGTTAAATATTCATAAATACAGGCGAGGTGTAAACTCCAAACTTCAACAATATAAACTAATTGCGATTTTGAGACGCCGATACCGAATTATATTGCCGGCCAGTTGGGAGAAAATATATTTCGTATTGGGCGGAGACGCGCAGCGAACGTCGGCAATATAATTCGGTATCGGCGTCTCAAAATCGCAATTAGTTTCAACAATTAAGTCGGGAATTGTTAGAAGAAAGAAGAGAATGAAGCACCAAACTCATGCTGATCGTAATTTCACTCGAGTGGAGAAAACTTTCGCGACGTGTTTTGAAATCTCTTCAACGCTTCTAGTTCTACTTCAATTATTGTCAAATAAACATCAGTTTCAAAAATGATAAGTGATTTCGAATTTAAGGGTTATCTAATTTTAAAAGAAGTGTTTTTTTTCCTTTGAAATAAAGGCTTTTTGCTTTGACTTTGAGGCTTGATTTGAACGACTTTTGCAATTTTACTGCTTTGAGACGGTGAAATTTGTACTTTTAGCAGATACGAGTGTTAGATTTCTGACAAAAACTACAATGCCAACCTTACCTTTAGGATTGAAGAATTCTTATCTTGTAATTTACAACGATTTGAAGGTGAAATTGTAGAAATGTTGCCACGACGTGCTCATTACATGCTGTTGAAAAACGACTTTTAAACTTGACCGGGAACCCATGTAACTGCAAGGACTCGCGCAAGAGGCAATCAGAGGCTGGTATTCTGAGACGTCAATACCATGTTCTAGTATATACCACACCAGTGAACATCACTTTTCGCGCGCTCTGACAGTTACTCAAACAGTGAATATGATTTCATATTCACCTCCGAGCAAAGCAGCGATCACCTCGCGCGAGTTCTTTCCTTTTTACAGAAAATAAAATAACTATTCACCTGGAGTGTGGTATATAGTAAAACAATTACTCGCCTCAGTGTTGGTGAATAGTGGTGGATATTTGCCTCGCCGATGCGGCTCGGTAAATATCCACCACTATTCACCTCCAATTCGGTGAATAATTGTTAAATATTGGCGTCTCAAAAGTAAACAAAATGACCAGTGAATCGTGATACCCGACACAGAGTTGCGAATATCTGGGGCGGCCTTCACCTCCTCGGAACGTGGAATAGTACTGGCTATCCAAACAATGCCTAACCCTGAAACAATACAAACCCTTACCCTAAAACAATGCAATTCTTTGTCAGTGCAGTCCAACTGGGGTCCAATAAAATGCAAGGTTTTGAGAGGTGAAGGGCTGCTGGAATATCTGACCCGCCTTCTCTATTTTAGACAACTCTGATTTATTGTAAAATAATCATTTTGTTTATACAGAGTGTGAATAAATCGTTGTTGTTGTTGTTAAAAAAATGCAACCATATATCTATACGCGTACAGTGGTACTAGTTTTCCAATACAAAACTGGACTATTTATTTGGATTAGTTTACAATAGTCCTTCATGCATCCATGAAGAACCGCCATATTTAAATATAAATATATATATTTGGTTTCTTATACAATTTCTCGTTGATACGTTTTTCACTAATACCAACGTGGTAGAACTGTGCTCTGAAGACACGGCAGAGCTATAACGTGCCCGCTTCCGTTTTCTAATTCTCTCAGTTCAACCTCGCGAGCTGTATGCTAGACTCTTACAGTTGTCTTCAGCCTTCTTTTTGGGATTACAGTCTTGTAATTATTATACAAAATACATTTTTTGACAGCGATTTTCTTGCAAATGAATTCCGAAGCCCTGGTCAAACGGTTTCAACATCGGTACAACATCGGTACGACATCGGTACGACATCGGTACAACATTTGTTGAACTGAATCCGATGTTGAAACCGTTTGACAAGGCCTTTCAACATTGTTGAAAGATGTTGAAAGCATGTTGAATAGAGTTTTAATTCGTTCAAACTTTGATTCAACATCTGTCCAACATTTAATTACTAACTTCTATTGTTCTCGGAAACGTTGAACCGATGTTGAAACCGTTTCACACGCATGCTTTCAACATCTTTTACAAACGTCGTACCAAATGAATGTTGAAATATATACCAGAACAACGTTTTTCAGTCTGAAATTATGTTGATGGTATACGATTTGTAATCCACTTCATTAACCTTTGCTATATTTTATCAAAGCAGTTTGAAAACGTATAAATGAGGTTATACTTTTTTCTATCGTGAAA
Source organism: Actinernus sp. WN-2022 (assembly GCA_030867875.1). NCBI lineage: Eukaryota > Metazoa > Cnidaria > Anthozoa > Actiniaria > Actinernidae > Actinernus > Actinernus sp. WN-2022. The sequence continues at coordinate 33,416,861 of JAOWCC010001501.1, forward strand.
AGTCACTCATAAAGCTTGATAGGTAGTTCCCTATAATATACAATATACTAGAAGAGAGCATCACCCAGGTGGTGGTCTCTTGCCTATGACTAATTTTGCCTTTTCTGACGTCATCAACGTTATTACATTCTTAAAGTCTTATCTGCCTATCACAAGACAGTCTGCATATCACAGGACAGTGAATTGTGACGCACTTAATTCTGTTCGAACAAAATTCTGATAAAACCAAAAGCTTTCATAAGAAACATAATATGACATTATATCACTATCCAAAATAGTTTGACTATAGCCTCGTCCCAGTATTTTCCTTTACGCGCGGCTGGATATCATGACGTCACTGCTTCGGTTTTGTCCCACGCCAAGAAGCTTGAAAGCGAAATCGAGAGGTGTATGGTATATATTTAGAGGTCTATGGTAGATATTTAGAGGTCTATGAAATATACGTTGGTAACCTAATTCGAAATATTCTGCCGTAGATAGTATAAATAACTTTAAAACATAATGGTAATGGGCTCCTGCTTTAAATAAAAATATAAACTAACTCAAAAAATAGATATATTTCACTTTGCGAGAGTTAACCCCGAAGGATTTTCCAGGCTTCGCACTCGGGATTGAATAGAGTTCCTAAGGAGAGGAATCGCTCACTTAATTAATTCATGAAATGACCATATAAACTAACATAAATTAGCAGTGGTTTTAAAATGTACAAATTTGACAGCATTTGAGCGACGACGGTTGTTTAGTGTAGTGGTTGCGACGTTTGCCTTACGAGTAGGCGGCAGCTGGGTTCGAGTTCCAGAAAATCTCTCAAATTGTTTTTAACTCATTATTTTCTTGAGAAGTTTTTCTTGAGAACCCTAGCCGCTAGGTGGGTAAGATCTTGTTTACTGACCGGTTATGTTTTTTTTATTTTTCAGGGTAGGATTTTAGTTAGTTTATATTGTCATTTCATGAATAAATTAAGTGAGCGATCCCTCTCCTTAGGAGCTCGTAGAGTTCCTAAGGAGAGGAATCGCTCACTTAATTAATTCATGAAATGACCAAATAAACTAACATAAATTATGGGATTCAAAACGGCCGCCATTTTGGAACAAATGACCGAGTAGAAGACTGGGGACGAAGCTAGTTTGACTTTATATGGCCATGAAACATCAACTTGAGTGAGCTATCCACATAATATTGAATTGAATGACAGAGTCTCTCATACCTAAAATGCGCTTGTATGAATAAGTAGAGTTTTTATGCATTTGTATAAATATTTGAGATATCACGATAAATGTGTAATCATTTTACACATTTACACAAACCAGAAAAATAAATAACACAATTTAGGTTTAGCCCTACCGAGTGCAAGACAATAATGTTCCAAAACATAGAAACTGACACTTCTATCTACGGAATTAAAGCCTGAGACTTATAAACAAAAACTGCCTTGTTGATGACATCACAAACTTGTAATATATGTTTTTAAGGTGACGTCACAAACCACAATGCATCGCGAGAAAAATGTGATGTCACCTTGAAAAAGGGTCATTATTAAGGGGAACATGGCGGTACACTATTAAGAGGGTCTGAATGGGGGGTCTACATGTCAGTTGTCAGTTAAAATTTTGGCCATTTGTCGGTTGTCAGTTAGCCCTAGTTAATCATTAATAGAGAAAATTTACAATGTTTGACCCACAAAAAAAACAAATTTGTCAGTTGTCAGTTATTTTTCGGTTGTCAGTTGTCAGTAAAAGTATCGTCATTTGTCAGTTGTCAGTTATTTTTAAGGCCGTTTGTCAGTTGTCAGTTAACCCCATTCAGACCCTCTATTAATTCACATTTAAGCTTTTCATGATAGTAGCATTCCGATAATGTATTATACAATTCGCAAGTATTCTTCGTGGACAGCATAAAAGTTGGAAACAAAACACTGATATGTTGTTATTAAAAAACATAACAATAAAGTAAAATAAATTTCTTTAACTCTAATAATAGTAATATTTACTAATACCAATATATCAGGAGCTCATTACCAGGATCGTCCATGTGTTATGCATTCAGTGCATTCGTGAACTAGCGTGTAACAGTATGCAACAATGTACTAGGCAAGCAACGCTTCCTAATGATTTATGAAAAGAGATATTGTTAATGCATACAATGAGAGAACCTCGCCATTGTGAAAAATGAGCATTTTATCGGCCTTCCGCTCGTGGGTATGGGATTTATTCACCTCGACTGTTCTAAAAAATAACCTGATCTGGGACTGTGCTGTCTCACAGACCAAGTATGGGAGATGGACGCTCCTGGTATGGCTCCTGAATATAGGTAATAATCCATTAGCTATACTTATCTATTAGCTATGCGTATCTATTAGCTATACTTGATTATACCATCACTCCATTAGACTTCACACCGTTTTGAATTTTCGTCCATTTGTTCGTTTTTCGGTCTTTTGCTTTGCTTGACTTGCATATCTGGCATAATGTCACTGTTATAAGAATTAGGAGCATGATTCCCACCGGGACTATGATCCATGAGATAAGAGCCATTTTCATGAACTGCCTCCTTTTAGGGACTGAGGAAAGAAAACGAATATATAAAGCATATTAATATATAATTTTATCGATGAAATACCAGTGTATATTTCTTTCTAAAAAGTGATATCTTCACACGTGAAGATATCATTTTTGAAAATATGACTGGCTTTTTAAAATTTATAGCTTTTTCAGGAAGAGATGAAAACTGGTATTTCATTGATAATCGTATATTAAACAGAACATTACATGGCCGCTTGGAGATATATATTTTATCTTCTCGTGTTGATGAAATCCGTATCTCCGCGCGGCCATGTAATATCCTCTATATAGTATATATAATCATGCTTATAAGCGCAGCTTACGTGCCAGAGGTTGAAGTAGGAGGGGGGAGGGATTCCTAATCGCGAGTGACAAGCGTTGCTGCTAGCGAGAACTGTTTGGGGTCTGGAGCCATTTCGTGGTTTAGTAATGCATTTTAAAGCAATGTTACGACCATAAATCGCCCAAAAATGGGTGAACAAGATTTTAAAGAAGTGTTTTACAAATATATTATATGGCACCTAACTCAACAATGCTAAGTCTTATAAGACTTATAAATAAGCATTTAAATATAATATAATGGTATATACTCTACCATAAACACAGGCAGGTAGAGGACCCTCTTCAAGCCCGGAATCTGTACAGAGAATCACATCACTTCCAAATAAGAGATACCCTGAGTAACACTCGATCTCGTATCTGTCCTTTACAGCCGTTTCACGAAGCTTGCCGTTTTGTAAATTAAATTGAGAACACAGTGCTCGAACTTCAGGAACTGTTATATTCGTTTTATTCCCTGAGTTTGTAATATTATGTAAATTTACGTCTATGCTGTTACCATTGCTGTTCCCATGTTGGCTATTGCCGTTAGTATTACCATTCGCATTGCCATTGCTGTTCCCATGTTGACTGTTGCCGTTAGTATTACCATTCGCATTGCCATTGCTGTTCCCATGTTGGCTGTTGCCGTTAATATGTCCATTTGCATTTCCATTGCTGTTTCCATGCTTGTCTTTCCCGTTAGTATTTCCATTCGTATTGCCATTGTTGCTCTCATGTTGGCCATTGCCACCACCTGTGGACACACCGCTGCCTCCTCCATTATTACTCCCTTGTTGGCCGCTTCCACCATTATTGTTCCCTTGTTGGCCATTTCCACCATTATTGGTCCCTTGTTGGCCGTTTCCACCATTATTGCTACCTTGTTGGCCGTTTCCACCATTAGTGTTTCCTTGTTGGCCGTTTCCACCATTATTGCTGCCTTGTTGGCCGCTTCCACCATTATTGGTCCCTTGTTGGCCGTTTCCACCATTATTGCTTTCTTGTTGGCCGTTTCCTCCTTTGCTTACTTGTTGGCCGCTTCCACCATTATTGCTTCCTTGTTGGCCGTTTCCACCATTATTGTTTCCTTGTTGGCCGTTTCCTCCTTTGCTTCCTTGTTGGCCGCTGCCACCATTATTGCTGCCTTGTTGGCCGCTTCCACCATTATTGCTGCCTTGTTGGCCGTTTCCTCCATTACTGCTTCCTTGTTGGCCGCTTCCACCATTACTGCTTCCTTGTTGGCCGTTTCGTCCATTATTGCTTCCTTGTTGGCCGTTGCCACCGTTATTGCTTCCTTTTTGGCCGTTGGTACCATTATTGCTTCCTTGTTTGTCGTTGCCACCATTATTGCTGCCTTGTTGGCCGCTTCCACCATTATTGCTGCCTTGTTGGCCGTTTCCTCCATTACTGTTTCCTTGTTGGCCGCTTCCACCATTACTGCTTCCTTGTTGGCCGTTTCGTCCATTATTGCTTCCTTGTTGGCCGTTGCCACCGTTATTGCTTCCTTTTCGGCCGTTGGTACCATTATTGCTTCCTTGTTTGCCGTTGCCACCATTATTGCTTCCTTGTTGGCCGCTTCCACCATTATTGCTGCCTTGTTGGCCGTTTCCACCATTATTGCTGCCTTGTTGGCCGCTTCCACCATTATTGCTGCCTTGTTGGCCGTTTCCTCCATTACTGCTTCCTTGTTGGCCGCTTCCACCATTACTGCTTCCTTGTTGGCCGTTGGTACCATTATTGCCTCCTTGTTGGCCGTTGCCACCGTTATTGCTTCCTTTTTGGCCGTTGGTACCATTATTGCTTCCTTGTTTGTCGTTGCCACCATTATTGCTTCCTTGTTGGCGGCTTCCACCATTATTGCTGCCTTGTTGGCCGTTTCCACCATTATTGCTGCCTTGTTGGCCGCTTCCACCATTATTGCTGCCTTGTTGGCCGCTTCCACCATTATTGCTGCCTTGTTGGCCGTTTCCTCCATTACTGTTTCCTTGTTGGCCGCTTCCACCATTACTGCTTCCTTGTTGGCCGTTTCGTCCATTATTGCTTCCTTGTTGGCCGTTGCCACCGTTATTGCTTCCTTTTCGGCCGTTGGTACCATTATTGCTTCCTTGTTTGCCGTTGCCACCATTATTGCTTCCTTGTTGGCCGCTTCCACCATTATTGCTGCCTTGTTGGCCGTTTCCACCATTATTGCTGCCTTGTTGGCCGCTTCCACCATTATTGCTGCCTTGTTGGCCGTTTCCTCCATTACTGCTTCCTTGTTGGCCGTTACCACCGTTATTGCTTCCTTTTTGGCCGTTGGTACCATTATTGCTTCCTTGTTTGCCGTTGCCACCATTATTGCTTCCTTGTTGGCCGCTTCCACCATTATTGCTTCCTGGTTGACTGTTTCCACCATTATTGCTGCCGTTTTGGCCATTGCCACCATTATTGCTGCCTTGTTGGCCATTTCGGCCATTATTGCTTCCTTGTTGGCCGCTGCCACCATTATTGCTGCCTTGTTGGCCGTTGCCACCATTACTGCTTCCTCGTTGGCCGTTTCCACCATTATTGTTGCCTTGCTGGCCGTTTCCACCATTATTGCTGCCTTGTTGGCCATTTCGGCCATTATTGCTTCCTTGTTGGCCGCTGCCACCATTATTGCTTCCTTGTTGGCCGTTGCCACCATTACTGCTGCCTTGTTGGCCGTTGCCACCATTACTGCTGCCTTGTTGGCCGTTTCGACCATTACTGCTGCCTTGTTGGCCGTTTCCACCATTACTGCTGCCTTGTTGGCCGTTTCCACCATTACTGCTGCCTTGTTGGCCGTTTCCACCATTACTGCTGCCTTGTTGGCCGTTTCCACCATTATTGTTGCCTTGTTGGCCGTTTCCATCTTTATTGTTTCCTTGTTGGTTTCTGCCACCTGTGGTCACACCGCTGCCTCCACCATTATTTTTACCACGTTGGCCGTTGCCAGAGTTACCCGTGTTACCTCCTGAATTGCTGGAGCTACCACCCGAACTACTTCCAGAGCTGCCACTTCCAGATTTATCAGAGTTGCTACCTTGGCTACTCGTGCTACCTCCAGTTGATCCTGAATTACTGCCTGGATTAGTTGGATTGGGACCTGGGTTAATAGCACCACCGCCAGTGTTTCCAGATCCGCCACCGCCAGTGCTCCCTGAACTTCCAGAATTGCTACCTGGACTTCCTGTACCTCTGATACCAGAGTTAATTCCAGGCTTTCCAGGAGTGTTTGTCGTAGTACTTGGTAATGTTCTCGGTTTCGTTGTTGGTAGTGTTGTTGGTTTCGTAGCAGTTGTGGGTAAGATGAATCTCCTACTTAGGAATGCTTTCTTGGTAACTATAATGAGTAGAAAATGCCTATTTAAGGAATCATTTTTCAACATAATATGACTCGACGTTTTTTAAATAACAAGCTGGGTTTAATCATATTTTTCACGAGACAAATACGTACCTGCTTCAATGCTTCCATAAAATGGATAACGCTGGCCACCATCCGTTGATATGTTCAACGACACCTGCCCAGTCTGCTTGAACGATGGCGCGGCACAGAAGGGTTGACTGGTGTCCAGGAACCTCCCAACTACTGTGACCTTGTTATCAAAAAGGCACTGGAATCCAATCTGAGGCCAAAGGCACGCCTCGTATGGGAATGTTGTATTTCCACCTTCAATGCTGACAAAACTTGGCAGGAAACGTATTTCACCTATTATTGTAGAACATGAAATTGATTCAGCATAGAATAAATATTAATAATAATTGGTGTTGTACGATAGGTGTACAAAACGAGTAATCCTCTCAAGCAAAACATTCGAACAGCTTGCGCTCTAATCGTCAGCTGCAACTTGCTTCCCACTATCCACATACCCCTATCCACACCGCGGCAAAATGTCACGCGCATGCGCTTTTGATGAGTTTAAGACCTCGGAAACTTGTATTTGAACTCCAGAGCCTTCGTTCTTTCGGCCAGCGGATCACAACGTTGTGCCGCGGGGCAATCCCTATCAACTGTTAGTTGATAAACCAGTTTCCCTCCGACGCAGGCGTTCATTAGTTTAAACTGAGACACTGTACCCATCAGTCACACCGCGGCAAAACGTTACACTCCGCTGGTCGAAAGAACGAAGACTCTGGAGTGCAATACAAGTTTCCGAGGTCTTGGACTTTTTTAGTCAATAATTTTATAACTAAGTAAACTCACAGTGAATTACAAATTTAGAAAACTCCAACCTGTGAAAGTCTTAGGCTGAGCTTTCAAGTAGTTTTCTTGTTTTTCGCGAAACATTTCTCGTAAATACGCGTACGTGCTTAAAATTAGAAACGGGGGTGATTGCCTCTGTGTTCTTTTAGTTTCGGTGGGAAACTGGGGAGACGCACGCGCGACCGGCTCGTCAAGAGCGCATGCGCGGGATGTTTTGCCGCGGTGTTACGATCATCCTTAACTAGCATCCAAGGAGGATTGAAAGGGCTTCCCATGATCCTTTGCAACCAAATATATTATCAACGACAAAAATCACGTGACTTGCTCATTTGAGATGGCTGGCGTTCGGATAAGACCGTTCTCTGCTAGTCCATTTGACACTCGCGAGCTTATTTATGTATATTTTATCTATTATATGGATCAAAGTACAAAGAAGTTCACCCCAGTAGGAAGTTTTCCATTTTTCAGTTTTCAAACGAGTTGATTACCGAGTTTGCTGCCGGCCGGAGAGTTGACTACCGTCTACCGAGTTTGCTACCGAGTTTAGTGCCGAGAGAGAAGCTACTGATTTTCCACTTTCAATATGTGGTCTTTTACCAATATTATCTTCATGCATTTGAATATTAACACCTAAGGAGTAAATCAAACAAGTAGCAAAGATTTGCAAAATCATCGTGGGTGAATTCGACCGTGAATTCGCAGCTCTGGTTTGAGAATATCCGTTTCGCGCCGAATTTTAACGGTTAATGCAGACGTGATTACTCCAGCAGAACGTGAGTACATTAGAATACATTTGAATACTGAGTATTGTTGAACACTTGAATAAGATATCTGATACATAAAATATCTAAGGTATTCAGTGATTTAGGAAGAAACTTCAATTCATGAGAAGGTCAGTCACCTTGAACTTTGAACAATGGACGCTATTATGAATTCAAGCATAACAAAACGACTTCGCATGAATTAATGCAACGACAGTTGTCTGGAAAAAAACATTGTACCACGTAATATGAATAATAAAGAGACGATTGGTATATAAAAGATTATCCTTCAATTCCTAAAAGAGTAGAAAAATCGCTTGTAATAGAAGGGAATTTTTGCGCGAACCTCTCCTTTCAATCTCTGTAACTTGTAAAAATACCATGTGAGCGCTCAAAGTACCACGGGAAGCCCTTTCAATCCTCCTTGACTAGCATCTAATTATAGACCCTATGTATAAGTCCTGGTGACTAGCATGTCAACGAGGCCGGTAGGTCCTCTGCAATGTAGAAATTGAAGCGCCCGGGAAGATGTGTGAAATTCACTGAACAAATGTTCAGTGAAACAGTGTTGTTAATTTCCTATGCATTATTTCACTGAACATTCGTTCAGTGCATTTCACACATCTCTCCGGGCGCTGCATTTTCAATATTCCAGAGGACCTACCGGCCTCGTTGACATGCTAGTCACCAGGACGTATGCATAGGGTCTATTAAGTAAAATTTTGAGTGGGCAAAGGTCGCGAGATTTCTAGGAGTTCGGGGGCATGCTAGCCTGCTATGCAGACGTATTTTATCACTAATAAATTCGAAGAAAAAAGTAACGTCTGCTTACCCGAGCGCTTAATTAGTTTCCAATATGCAATCATGACGTCAGCACTTTTGTTTCATTTTTCTGCCCAATCAAGGCCATTGTTAGAATTTTTTTAATTGGCACGCCATGCAACCGTCATGTACTCTCAGCTGGTTGGCGCTATGGTGCAAATATATCAAAACAATGAAGTTACCAAATCTGCTGGCTGTTAGATTCTCCGAAGCCAAAATTTGACTCAATCCGTTTCTGCTGTTTCTCTCATATAGCTTTCAATTGAATTTTATTGAGCTTTTTGGAGGCTAAACATACGAGACACATAACGTGAAAAACAATGAAACGTGAAATGTACAAATTAGTCTCGTCTCAAGCGTCGGAACACTCTCCTATGATTGGTCAATGGCAAATGTATTGTATTGAATTCCTTTTAAAGGGGCTGGGTCAGCGCTCATTCGTTACCAGTCTATCGCACGGCCAAAGGCAAAATTTGATTTCCGACTCCGGGAGTACGAAAGCAAACCTCCCTCCGAAGGAACCTCTCAGGAATCCATTTCCATCGCTCTTATTTCGAACCTCTAAAACATTTTTTTTGCAGGAACGTTTTGTTTAGCATTCATTCTAAATGTAGAGTATTTCATTTTTACATTTTTTGTTTGAAATTCTGATGAATGAAGGCTCTGGAGGAAGGGGAGGTAAACGAGTCGGGGCAGGAAGAAAGAAAACGCCTGCCTTGAGGCAATTGCCAAAAAAAAAAAATGACCGACACTGGGAAAGCCAACATGCTGCTATATACTTAAGTAAACAAATATTCAAAACCTGGCGGGAGCTAAAGGCCAAGACAAAGGACAATCCGAACTCACCTGAAAACGTTTTCCAGAATCAAAACAAGGTAATAAAACATACCTGAAATTTAGCTGAACCTGCTACTTTGTCGGCTCTTCATGATCAAAAATAATTATTTAGGAAACGGCGAAGTTCGAGCCAAGCTATCTCACTGACTTTATTCCAGCGAAGCATTTATAAACACTTCACGAACGAACCAAGGCTTCACAACAATTATCATGAAAGGAGGCGAATTCCAACTCTCTTTACAAGTCTTTAGAACTCCAAACGATAGGAGTTTTCCGTTCAGCAAGGCAAGGAACGACGACTAAATTTGAAAACCGTCCGTTCAGCGTTCAAGTCAACACGGGACCAAAACCATGTTTCGCAAAATGTTGACGATTTTGACAAGAAATGGCGCCAGATTGTCCTAAGCGATGACAAGTAAACAATCCCTAGTATTACATTTGACGAGGTGAAGAGTTTTTGTACACATTTAGCCGGACTTTCATTGCTGTATTTTCGGATAAATCGAGGTGAACTTCCGTAACTGAATTTTACTTTCTTACACAAAATCTACCCGCTAACATTGAAAGGGTTTCAATCTTACCCTCAACCAATCAGAAATGAGCTCTCATTGAACTGACCAATTAGATACAATGCTACTGTTGCTTGCGAAAGAAACCATTGCGATCGCAGAATAATTTTGAATATTTATGATATGCTAATTACCTCAAGAGCATACTTACTACGCACGGGCACCAGGTGACCCAGCCCCTTTAAATGTAACACTACGTCACTTTCCAGGTTATGGAAGGTAGTATATGTATTTAGGCAAGCCTAAATGCGGAGCTCACAATTATCAGAACTGAACTAACGACCCGTAAATAACGATAAATTATATAAAGAAAACAAAAATAAATAACATAAATAACTGGTAGAATAAAGGAAAATCAGCGCAAAGGGTACAGAAGAAAAGAGAAGAAAACGGATTTTTTTAAAAAACATTGAAACTTTGAGCGCGCGCGCTGACGAAATGACGTGCTCAGATTGCGCCAACAGCGCGCGCAAAATAAAATTTAAAACTTTTCACTCAAATCATAGATAATGGTCTAGATTCTCTCATTTTCTAAGGCTTACATTATAAAATATTAGCCAAAAATACAGGGATATCAAAGCTAGCGTAAATTTACGTCAAATCCCTGGAAAATCTTTGGTTTTGAGATACTTTGTGAAAATATTTGTGCTGCTGAGGTCCGATCTCCAAGACATTCAACGTAAAGTCAGGTGATGCAGATTGATCTGGTCAAGTATCAATTTGAAAAGGCCTTCCAATCCTCCTTGGGCCAAGGTTTCATCCCGGCCGCCAACCTCGTTCCCAGGGGTCTTTACGCGCCTAATCAAAGATGGCGTCGAAAGTACTCCTGGTACAGGCTGGTCATGTGACCCAAAAATATGCCCAATATGTGGGCATATTTTGAGGAGCATCCGCCATCTTGGATTCATCATCGCTGAAGAACGGTTAGCGGTGATCCCAATGAATTCCAACCGTACATTATTTTACTTGTACCCAGTTTGCGAAGTGAGTATTAAAAAAGGCAAAAACGCTAAGTTCTGATGAATTTGTAGTTGTTTTCAACGAATTTTGAACGCGCAATATGAAAGACGACATCACCAGTTTAATTTTCAAATCAAAAATGCACGCGCTATTCGAAATTATCCAATCAGCGCGCGCGAAACGTCTAGCCAATCAGTACGTTCGACGCCATCTTTGATTAGGCGCGTAAAGACCCCTGGGAACGAGGTTGCCCGGCCGCCTGGTTTTAGCAGTGCGCGCGCATGTGTTTGGGGCGGGGAGCTTTCCCTGGACTCCATTCTTTCCAGCCACTAGGTAGAATCCTGCCCAGTTAAGTTACCTTTAGTTTTACATATGTCTTTTTCCATATAATGAATTCCACTATCGATCCGAAAAATCCACTTTCCAGGTAATCCAACGTTGCTTCTCCGTACAAGACTGAGAACCTCAGCAGTACGTGAGTATGGTAGAGTATAAGCAGTGGAGCTAGCAACCACACCAGCCTGTAAAAATAGGAATGGACTATTGGAAAACTGGCACAAGTGCTGTCTCTGTGGGATAAATTTTGTTTTAAAGTTGCTGTCACCTCACCATCTGAGGTATTATGACATAGCAGTTCTTGCTATACATGATGAGCCATTACGAGTCCATCTTGGTATTTGTTGGATTAAAGATTATTAACTGAAATGCCTGTTGGTTATCTCTAATTAAAAGCTTTACCCTCATTACCAAAACTTCAGTCTGCTCATTATATTACAGAACTCATAAAGGGAATTGTTGGAAGCCTTTAATTTCTCGAACCAAAACCTCGGCCGTTTACTAAGGCGTTTAGAGGTTTCTTGCTTAAGTTTACCTCGAGACTTGAATATTGCTTGGCGTCCAAAGAATCTGGCGACTGGACTGGAGAGAAATCTATCAGCGCCAACAATTAATGCATAATTTAACGTATGCGCAGAAATTTTGTTGCACCGAACAAAAAAAAACGGCCTGCAGATTTAGACTCGTGCCTGCCACAGGCAGCCCGAGGAATTAACCGAGGAATTTGTGTCGCCGACCAGTAGTGACCCATTCTAGGGTCGGCTGGAAGACTAAACATGTAAATAAACTTTGATTTTTTTTATGTCACGCAATGTATCTTTCTACGGTCACAACGTGTTCTAGTTGATGAGCGCTATATCACACACACCGAGACCAGAAATGGAAAACCTTAACCGGTCACTGAACATAAGTTTCCATTTCTGGTCTCGGTGCGTGTGATATGGTGCTCACCTTTAGTTTCGTAAACATTACCTGGGCGGCAAATCCACCGAGCCCTTTGCGATTTCCACCATTCAAGAGTCCCGTAGTCCATTCCAGTCTGGAATAGAAGGAAATTATGAAGGAGAAGTTGCCATCCGTCGTCAACACGGTTTGAAATGTGTTTCTCTGTAAAAACAAATATTTCATTACATGAAATACAGTGGTATATTTAACAATTATTCACCGAAGTGTTGGTGAATAATCGTTTATAGTATATACCACACAAGTGAATAGCCAGCACCAAATAGTTATTTTATTTTCTGTCAAATGGACAAAAACTCGCGCGAGGTGATCGCTGCTTCGCTCGGAGGTGAATAGAGCGGATTTCAATTGAGTGTCGGAAGTGTTTTGGTTTTGCGTTTACTAAGCTCTCCTATTGGCTGAGAAAGTAAACCAACCAATCAGAATCCAAAGTAAAACCAAACGCAAATTGGTTTTGGTTTTGCATTGGTTTGTCGTTGGCTCACAGGGAAGCCATTTATGAGTTACTTGTGATTACTCGCTCCTATGATTGGCTGGCTGTGGGTAGTTTGCGTTTGGTTTTACTACACTCAACTGAAAACCGCTCTATAGCAAAGGATATTCACCTCCGGAGTAGCCAATCAGAGAGAGCGAATACCACTATTCACTTGTGTGGTATATACTAACGGCTGATAGCAATATCGTCAAAATGATATCACCCAGGTGGGGATATCATTCACATCACACATTTGGTATACCATATTATCCACCAATCAGCTTCAAGCTTTTAATTTATGTGCTCATTTACATCAAGCTAAAATACCTTGATGTAACAAACAGTAAATTATATGGCCGCTTGGAGACTGAATTCATGCTGTCGTGTTTACTGGATATCCCGCTCCCTCGTGAGTTATCAAACTAAACACTCGAAAATATATATATAAAGGTCGTATTTAAACACGGCCATGTATGGTCGCTTGGAGATAGGAAAGATACGACTGAATTCATGCTGTCGTGTTTACTGGATATCCCGCCTCTCGTGAGTTATCAAACTAAACACTCGAAGATAAAGGTCGTATTTAAACACGGCCATGTAATATCCTATATTATCCTATAAATATATTTCAGCCAATCAGAGCTAAGGTTTACTATGAAATACTGGGCGCTATTTCATGGTTTTACTATGAAATACAGTTTAATATAGTTATTTCATGGTTTTCTAATGGCATACAGGCGAAAATTTCACTCGAAATTTATATTATTTTGGTATACAACTCGCCTACAGGCTCGTTGTATACTAATAATATATATTTCTCGTGAAATATTCTCCCGTATTCATGAAATAACCAGTAATTGCTTTTAATTTTCCACGTTTCTCAGCCAGCTGGATGTCATGTTAGACAACAATGGTACTCTTTACCATCTTAACTACTTAATTTCCACTGCCCTGTTCCTCATGATGCACCGGGGTAAAATAAATTGATTCTTTTCTCGGAGAACTTTGATTACTGCGTGGGGTGTTGCTTTGGAGTTAAGCCCCGATCAGCCGAATTTTGAAACATATCTATAAGTCTCATACGTGCGCGGAGAGCGCAGTAAATATTTTATAGCATTGAGGTATTTTTTTTTAAATTATGTGTAACAGTACGTCAGATCACCAGATGACCAGTGTGGTTCAACACGAAGTAATAGGTTTAGCTCCGCCTCTGTTCACGCCTTCGAAAGTTAAAATTCAAATTGCTGAGCAGTAAAGAAAGCAATAAAGCATGTCAGCCTCTCCTTTAAGTAATGGTCCAGATAAGAACTGTAGTGCTCTACGGCAAGGAATGTTAAAAGGTGTTAATTTTCTATGATTCTTTCTCGTAATTTCAGTGGTTGATACTTATAAATTCAATAGAAACCCATCCAAATAATGCATTTTCATTCGATATTTTTTTGTGGTTTGAATTTATTGTTGATCAAACTAACTATCAGTCAGGAAGCCATTACTCGGAGCGTCCATCTCCCATACTACATCTGATGCAGCGCTTTTAAAGACCGGGTTATTTTTTAGAATGTGTTTCCCGTGAGTTCGGTTCCGCTAGCCAATCACAAGCGTTTGCGTAATTTTAATTCATATGATTTTAAAATGATGTTGCAGCCATGTCGATTGACCAAACAAGAGAAGCTAACGAGGCATCTTTTGTTGACAACATTCCGCGATGGAAGCGAACAACGAGGTGTGAAATCTAAAAACAACCCGGTCTGTAAAAACGCTGCATCACGAATATATGACAGGTGGACGCTCCGGGTAATGACTCCTGCTATGGTTCAAATTTCGAAGAATATCGTGTGTGGGGAAGTTCTCAAATTTGTGATTGAAAAATCCTTTGTTTTCTCTATATCCCGCAATTGGCTGGATGGTGGCTTCTCTGCGTTTTCACAGAAAAAAGCCAATAGCATAACAAATACTTTATTTTCGAGACGTAGTTTGGACTGTAGACACCTCCTAAAGCACTTACTGCATATTCAAGCAAAATCGTATGTGGGGGAGGCTCATTGCCGCAAAACAATGGATTCTACTACAGTTCTTATCTGGACCATTACTTAAAATGCTAGTGTTAAGGTTTAAAATTAAAAAAGCCATAAAAAAGTGAGCAGATGGAAGATAGTTGTTCATTTATGACTTCCAAGGGTATTTTGATGACTGTTTACAAACTCTGTAGCCCTTACTCTGAAGTTTAACATTTATATGTTTGATTTGAATTTCGCGCGATAAGCACCAGTAGGAAGTACTCAAGCGGAGCATCACGGAGATGTTCACTCCAAAAGGCTGATTGATAAGTGAAGGTGATAAACCCTGGATTCCCCTTTTTATATCGGAACTTCGTGTTTTTGCACTGGTCAGACGTGCGGAATCACCTGCGTTCGACTCTCGGCCAAACCAACACTCCGGTCTTACGATGTGCTACCTTGACACAAATCTATCATTGAACCATTTTGTTTTCAAATTTGGAGAGTGATTAGAGGGACAGTCTTGTGGCTTTGTGCGACTCCTTTGATTTAACAGATAGTTTGTGTTATCAGTGTGGTTGATTGATATCTTAAGAGATTGTGGTATTATCGGAGAGAAGCTAGCAAGTAATCACGATCACCGTCTGGCTATTGTAATAAAGTAATGCACCGAAAAACCATTAGAATTGATAAATGCAAAACATTAATTCATAAAGAATATAACAACATGACTCTTAGCATTTTCTCCGTTGTTTTAAGACCTCGAGTATAGGCTTAACTAAAAATCTAACCCACAAGCTACCGCACGGCAGACATGCACGTCTTCGCTCACGATATTCATTGTCATAACATACCTAATGGTTTTATAGTGAGCCATATTTTGACTGATAAATTTGATGTTGCATATGGAATTCAATCACATCTGAAATGCGGATATATATACCGGCACGTACCCTCCATTCACAAAGTTGAAAAGCGTTTTATCGGATTAACGAAGCAATGTAATTAAATTGTGGTTAGATTGGTGAGCCGGGTGGCGCAAGAAAGGACCTTAAAAGGAGAACTGAAGCTTAAAATCTGAACTTTAGCTGAATAAGTACTGTGTCACGGTAAGACTTAAGTTTATATTCGTTTTTCCGGGCCGGAAAGAGCTATTTCCACCGATTTTGATATGAACTAACGAACCTCTCGGCCATGTGGGATGCTTAAAATGAAAGCAAATATGCAAAAATGACTAACAAACAGTGTATATAAACAGTCTCCAGGGAAAATATTGAAAATCCTTTCAATCAAGCATTGAGGGAGGGAAATTTAACTGGTTGTATCCAATTAACAGCCACTAAACGAGCGATTACTCGATACATGCGCAGTACCATGACATAGCCCCTTTATTAAACGAGCAGCAGTGTTTTATCAGTTTTAGACCTGATAAAACACGTGCTGCGAGTTTATTAAACGGCTTCAAAAACTTATAATGGTTGTTTTATGAACCATTGAACCTTTGTATTCACAACGCCATGCAAAATATTCGAGTAATCACCACCTGCGATTACGAACATCTCAAGGGAATGACATGAAGAAATTACCATACTATGTTGTTTGAAGCACCGTTTGTAGCGGCGTTTCGCAATGCTGAAAGCATTGTGTGGCAAAGAACAAGCTGGAACGGAATAACCTGCACTTGAAGGATTTGGTGTCATGGTTAACATCGGTAAAGTTCAAGACTTGGAAAGCGATGTGACTGACATGACGGCAGACTCTAAATATTTGACTCCGGCACAAAATATGAAGAGGATGTTTGTAAGTTTATTTTGCGGCTTTGAGTTTGGTTTAATAATTGGAACTAAACAGTGGCTCGGTAAACAAGTAATGGTAGTTGGATAACTTCATTTTAAAAATATTATCTGTGTATCTCGGTAGTCTGCTGATATTAGTAAATTTAGTGCAAAATTTATTATCTAGTTCCGTTTACTTTTTGCTATCTTTGGGTCTCTATCAGTGAATTCTTAATTATGATGAAACTTTATATAAAATATCATGTTCATTAGTATTCTTTATATAAAACGTTCATCCTAATTAGCAATTCAATGAGAAAGCTGAAACATCAATAGAAATTCCAAGAGTTGGAAGGTACTTATCCATTGTCTCAATCATTAACCCCGTTTCCCCCTGGGACAGAATTTAAATCCCTCCGCGGGCATTTTAGAATGATGAGATTTTATCAGGTATAAAGGAGCATGCACGTGACTGATTTGCTTCATCTGATTGCACAAAATGCTCATGAATTATTCATGAGTTTTTGAAGTAGATCTAAACATGAAAAGACTCATACCAAAATTTATTTTACTGTGTTTTGAGAAATTCTGTAAATCTTCCTCCCAACCGCCGCTAAGTACAGACGGCTCAATTCCTGTAATCTGTGACGTACGATACGGGAAATAAATTAGTTTTGTCAAGTTGTTCTCGGCTTTGAATAGATGGACTAACGACTTATAATTGCGCACTATTGTGCTTTCTTTGTTCTGAAGGTGTGGTTGTTTTTCTTTGGTATGCATCACGTACGATACGGGAAAAAAAGCACTGAATTGAGCCGCCACACAAACTAGCTTTATCAGCGGAGAATCGGCTATTTTTCGACCTTCAAAACCTATTTCCTCTTTTTAGACGTGCGCCACATAGAAATATAATAGCAGAACTTATTTCTCTTGAATGCAAGTTTGTACCGAGTCGTCGGATTGATTTAGGGTTCAGTTCTCTAAACGGCAACGTGATGACGTCACAGCGTTGTCACAAGTTTAGGTTATTTTTAGACATTGTCAGAAATTCATGCCACGCGTGCGCACTAGGCATTAAATTTCATCAATAAACAGATCCGGAGTTGCTCAGAATTTTACAGTAGTTTGTATGGAAGTTTTTTTGGGGGGATACATTGGGAGATGGTATTATAGCGAAGCTCATTTGTTCCGATCTTAGCAATTTCTAAATCATATTGCCTTCCGTAAAATTGTATTCTTTCAAGTTATAACGAATAATTATGGCTTCGAAAAGAATCTGAAATGAGTTAACTGACCTCCATGTTATGACCTCCATGTTGACAGCAATCTCCTTCCTTTCAGCCGTTATGATGGTTGCTCTGATCAACTTTACAATATAAAACTCGGGTGGTTATTGTTTTGTCCCGATTCAGCCGAGTAGTTTAAAAGACGTTATATTGCCCAGATAGATCCAAATATAACTTCACATTATCCTCGAGCTGCGAAATGCGAACAAATATGAGTAATTTTAAGGTTTTTCGACGGCCACAGCAGGGAAGAATGCCGTAAACACGTAAGTCCTTTGCACATCTCTTGCCTCTCTCTTCGAAACGCTTTGTCCGCCATTTCTCTCTCGGTTTGCCTGTACAAGCCTGGGAACTGGTATATTCTTAACTGTTCTTTCATTGGCTCTATTATAACTTTCATATATAAGAGCTTGTCTGATAGGGCTAAAAAAATAACGCGGCATTGAAATAAAATATGCAAAACTAAATGGTGACTGTATTCCCTGTAAACGTACTCGGTTACACTGTTTACCTCCCGCTTGGCTATTAGCCGCTCTACTTATAATAATCCGACATAGCTAGAACTTTCCAACCACGCAGTTCATAAACACTAGAAGCCTTTCGAATTCGACCGCTTTCGCAATTCGCTTCGAGCAGAGTGTTTGGCCTGGAATAATGGCTGAGCGAGCCTGAGAACAAGTAATTTATGATGGGCAGGCAGATTTGCATAATTTTATACCCCGCCCACAATGGCATGAATTTCTGACCATGACCGCTATTCTGGGGTTGGAATCATTCCTAAGAGAATAAAATCACAAATGTAGCCATGTTGTTGGTAAAACAAAAGTAGCTAATGTTGTTGGTAAAACAAAAGTAGCTAATGGTGCAATCCACTAATTGGCAGGACAAATGATCTAAAAATAGCCCAACTTGTGAAAACGCTGTGACAGCTATATAGGAGATATGGACGCTCCTTATATGGGCTCCTGATACAACAAGTAGATGTCATTTCCCGTGGGTCTGCCCTCTTTTAGATGAACAGATGACGTCACAACGTGAAGAGAACAACTGTCACGTCCACCGTGGAGTACGTGAGTGGCGTAGGAGGGGGAACTTCCCTACGCCCTTGGAGTACGTCTTTGTTCTCTTCACGTTGTGACGTCATCTGTGCATCTATATAAGGACAGACGCACAGCCAAACACATCTATTTCGTAATTACAAAATACAATATCTGCACGTGAAAATGCATGAAATCGCCGAAAAAACAATGTGATATTTAACAAATCTTTTTTTTATTTTGCCGTGGTTTTGTCTCGAATGTCTCTCGACGACGTCATCTGTTCACAATTTAATTACAGTGCTTCGTTAATCCGATGAATTAACATCTATTTGTTTTAAACAATAATTAGCTACCTTTCCCCTAAAAATAGATTTTACAACAACTGCTCAGTTTCTCGTGTTCTGATTGGCTTATTGCCATTGCAAATCAGAAGACATATCACGGACTGCGTCATTTCTCGCGTCACGGATTACGTGACAGCGCGCGCTAGAATTACATTTCTCTCACACTTTCCATCGTTTTCAAGGCAATTCCGCTTCACTATTTAAGTTTGTTGTTGTATAAAACATATAGTTTACCATGGCATGTCTTCTTATTTACCACGTCATCCGTCATCTCGTGGTCAACATGTGTTGTGGATTGACTCGGCTAGCGCCTCGTGAATTCCATAACAATTCTGACCATACGATGAAGCAAAACGTGGTAAATAAGAGGGCATACCACGGTAACCTATCGTAAATTTGTTAAGCACACGCGTGGCCCTATGACGTCATCTGTGCATCAGGGCCCGGTTCCTGAAAGCCCGATTAGCGCTAATCCTGGATTAACTCTCAACAAAACATATTAGTTGTCATGGTAATTAACTCTGGATTAGCGCTAATCGGGCTTTCAGGAACCGGGCCCTGTACTCTAATAGATCGTGGTTATCGACCAATTAGAGCGCGCGTTGCGCCCTGTTTATTGTACACAAATTATAAGAAAAACCACTGTACCCTGTTTCTTTGCCTTGAGCCTGCACCAAAGTACGCCACCTCGTGCCAAGTCGCTACCAGGACCCACTTCGACTGAAAATCGGGAAATCCGTAAAATCCTCGACGAACATCGTGACTCGCCCGACTGAGCAGCGAACTATTCCTCGACACTCTGCACCAGACCTCTCCACCGCGTGACGTATCAACATCGGCCCAATATGGCGCGATAAGTGTTTTTTCAGTTTGTTGAGAAAGATCCTGGTGATTGTAGCTTTGAAGTTTTTCTGTGAATGAAAGGACTCCATTCGAACTTACCTGGAAATAAAGAAAAAAGGAATTAGCAGCTGATTAGAGGTCTCATTTTATTTCGTTGCTTAAAATATGAAGGACAAGATAAACAGCTTATCTGAATCCCCGAGGCCCATGTCAAATTAGTATGTAAGTATATCACTGGAGAAAACCAACATAGTACACCTCACATCACTCACCTTACATCCAAAATCCCACATTTCACATTTTACTTCTAACATCTTACATCCCACATATCACGCCTCCAATCTCCAAATTCACATCACATCCCAAGTATCTCACATCTTAAATCTCACATCACACATCGCACCATGTCACATCTCAAAACTCTTAGTATCACACATCTCACAATTCACATCTCACAATTCACATCCCACGTCTAATATCCCACATCTCAAAACTCACTTAGTCTCACATCCCATGCACATCTCATATCCCGCATCTCGAAACTCTTAAAGTATAATACTGTGTCACATCCCATATCACATCCGACAATATCTCACACTCCACATAGCACGTCCCACGTCAGTCATATCCGCCACATCACATCTCACACCCCACATTTCACATCCTGTCTCATATCTCAAAACTCACATCTCTTAGTATTTATAATCAACGCCGCAAACAACGTCTGCCTGTAGGTTACTCAAATTACAATTTCTCGTTTTAGTAATCAGAGCCGTGAATATACGTTGCATGCTAACGATTCACGTAGAGCTGATATCTTTGCAGCAATTTAATTCCACGCTATCAAACTTGTTTCACACCATGGCGTGTTCTAAGAAATGGTGATATTCGTTTACCCAAATAAGCTAAATGTGGACTGATAAAGGCGATCATTACTGCATACATACGGTATATTTATACGGTCTGTTCGAAGACACCGCACTACTTAGACTGACTGTACGAATGAGTATGCCGCATGTTTCCTAATATTAATGCTTGGTAATGCATCTTTTATGAACTGAATGTCATCATGCACTTATAAGTCTCAATCAAGGTCATTAAGAGTTGATCTACAGAGTAAAACACCGCCTTCCGGTTAACTCAGCGGTTACGTGTGCCGGTCTTGTTGTGAAAGAGTTCAAGGATTAAATACTTGGCCGAACCAACCCTCAGGGCCTTTAAATAACTGAGTAGAAGGTGCTTTGTGAAACACAAAGTTTACGTCCTTATCCGAGAAGACGTGGGCGTTAACTCGTAGGTCCCACGTCGGCCTCAAGTTCATCAGTCTCACCAGACTGTCACGAGTTACCGACGTTAAATAAGGTTACTTTATCTTTGCTTTAGATAAAGATTGTTATTATCACTGGTTATTATTGTTATTATGATTGTTTTTTTGTTTTTTTCGTATTACTCCCTGAGCAAACGAGAAAACATTGCTGTGAATTTCTGTGTAGCTTCAGGAGCAAAAGCGAAAAAACTTCTGTAGCATATGTTTCGCGCGGGGGAAAACGTGGAACGTTTTGGGAAACACTGAAATTCACAAATGTTTCGCATCAATGTTTCCTCGTTTTCACAGACCTTAATAGTCGACATCTGAATCTGAATTTCTAACGGGACCTGAAACAATCTAATCAAAGTCAGGACCCGACTAATCCACAGATCGAATTGGAATTTATCATGTTGGTTTTTGTGTAGGGAGCGGAAAACCGGAGAACCCGGAGAAAAACAATCGGAGCAAGGGCGAGATACCAACAAACTCGACTCACATATGGCGCCGCGTCTGGGGATCGAACCTGGGCCACAGAGTTGAGAGGCGAAGCGCTTAACCACTGCGCCATCCTGGCTCCTTTCGACAGAGCGTGAAGATCAAAGCGCTAAGCGTCGGATAACAATCTCAAATTAGAGTCAAACGACAAGTAGTCACGATCAATTTAAATTAATTTTGTAGACACAAACTAGTGCAGTACCAACTAAGACAAACTGAACACATACAAGAAACACTCGCTTTGCATTGTGCTAATGAGCCGTTGCCATTAACCTCCCCCAGCCTCGTTAATCTATCATCGATACATCAGCAGAAATTCAAGCCAGTTAAATTAGTATTGCAGTGAAATTATACTAGTTATTATTTTCTTAGCCTTTTCATTTATCATTTTTCATAAAGAAAATCGAGCTCCACTCGTTGTAAATCCGATTAGCGATACGATAGCCAGTATGTATTGAACGTTAGATGTTGAGGCAAGGGCTCACACCAACTAATCGTTGATAGCTAGCTATAGCACTAAGTGCGCATGCGTACAATATTATCTGCTAGATAATACTTAGCGCTCGATGATAAGCAAATACCACAATTGTACGCTAGAATACAGGGCACTTATTTCGTTATTTTGAGCCATTTTAGCGCTCAGCTATGTTTCTTAAAACTCGTAAAATAAATGCAATTTTTAGCTCGAATATGAAAGAAAACATCTTGTATTATCAAGACCTCGGTCTGTGTTATCAGCCTCAGCCTTCGCCTTCGGCTGGTAACACAGACCTCTGTCTTGATAATTTTCGCTATCATATCATGCTCAACCTCGTCCAATAATAGCCTGAATTTCAGCCGTCTCCTCTGGTTCGTTCCTCTCTCGGGAGGTCGAACCAGAGGACACGGCTGAAATTCAGGCTAATCCAATAATTGCTTAATATTACACCTTCTCGTTTGTACTAATTTTTCAATATTTAATTTAAGAATGCGTCTATTGTCATCAAATTCAGTGGTCATTTTCAAATTCGAAAATTCTTCTGAAATGAGAAGTACTCGCAGTATTGGCTATTCAGCACAGATGTATTGTAGTTTAGTTATGTTCTATGGTAAAGCACACAAAGCTCTCATATAATGCGGTATTCTTGGTAGATCTCCGGGACTCTTAAAAGAAACCGCGAGACCATATATTTTTAGCATTGGTTTTAAAACCTCTAAACCAGTATCCAATGGTAACCCTAAGTAGTGACCCACAGTACCAAATATGGTTAAGTAATAGCTTAATTAACTACATTATTAATTCTTATTATTGCTGATAAATTGGAAACGAGAAAAATGTTTTTGAATATAATTGATTACAGTAATACTGTTTCCAAATCGTGTTTTAAGTTGCCGTGGTAGCCGTGTTGAAAGTGTAAGAATTCTTACATATGTTATAGACGTGTTAGGTTTTTTTTGTTTTTAAAGTGATGTATTATTTACGCTTCTCGTTCACAGCACATGTACCTAGTTTATAATTCATAAGAATTTGTAGGTGTTCATATTTATTCTATCAAACTTGTCATTTCAATGTGATTTCAAAAACCGCAAAAAGATACCAAGATTATACGATAATGAGCCTTGCCCACACAACGTATCTATCCTCATCTACTGCCCGATTTGGTACAGTTTAATAACGAGCACATTTTCAAATTCATTCTTTCTTTGAATTCATAACCTTGGTCGATTTCCAAATCTTTCCTAATTATTTATTCCCTTACTTCAACAACAGATCATCTTGTTTTCTTCTCCTGTTTAATGAAAACCGAATTATCTGCTCAAAATCAACATTCTGACTATCGAAAAACAAATAAATTTGTTTAATTATTCAAAGCTGAAGCTGACTTCTAATTTGACATCCCGACTCTGCGTGGCGACTTCCCAACAATCTTATTATTATAAGCCGTTTTGTCTTCTGAAAGAAAACCCCCGCTAGATTGAGAAATACTGATATACTGATCAAAATTCGGAAGTATGAATAGCAAACTGATGTTGACATGAAAGTTCCTGAATATGACAGGTTCCTTGAATAGCAGTTTTTATAGGTTTGAAGATAAGGAGAACGGCCGGTACTTTGCAGATTAAAAATACATTTTATACTCTTGTGAAACTTAACGCACGTAACGCTTCTAAATGTCACTGATACATTGTATTGGGATACAGAAAGGTTTCTTTGTTGTTATGCTAATACTGTCTCTGACTAATAACAGCAATTTTAAAGTGTTCCAATTAAAGAAGAAGAAGCTTGGCAAATAACATAAGTCCCATACAGCGAGAATGTGTCAAAAACACAAAGATACTATAAGTCCAATTAATATCACTCGAAGGGTAGAGGACATGTTCCCTTTGAGGTGTTGACGGGTTTATGATGGACTAAAAGCGGTGGATAATATTTAACAGCTTCGCACATCACAGAAAACTAATTATCGTCAGCCGCTATAGATAAAGATCACCCTTGGCAAATTAGATGAAATATTGTTTACTGGACTGAAACGTGCCAAACTGCTTATCGAATTTTTAGTACGAATTTAGTCTCACGTGTACGTTGGTAAAAGGAATTATATCTCAAAAACTTACCACAGGTGTATTGAAATGAGAAACAAAACGGTTTTGGAAACTGTCCTGGGGGTGTTTTGCTCAAATTGATTTCTAAATGCGTGTTTTAATGAATTCCATAAAAATATCCTCCAATCTGTATTCCGTTGGAAAGTGCTATTTAATTTATAGGAGGTATGTTTAAGAGCAATTGATCATGATGTTGGAAAAAAAACTTGTATTTGATAAAGTCTTGTCCCAACTTAATGTGGCGAGCTATTTATGATCAGTCATCTGTTCATCGTATAAAGATAGTATTAGCCGTTTTATAGAAATGTAGTTAAATGTGACATTGGAAAAACGTTTTAAATTAATTCGTCAATACAGGCAACGGTTGTATCTCACAAAACTCTAATTAGCATATTGTTGAAGCCTGTTATTTTCAGGAGAATAAACTGTGCCATTTAAAAG
This sequence comes from Actinernus sp. WN-2022, assembly GCA_030867875.1. Lineage (NCBI taxonomy): Eukaryota > Metazoa > Cnidaria > Anthozoa > Actiniaria > Actinernidae > Actinernus > Actinernus sp. WN-2022. Next base: position 33,441,783 of record JAOWCC010001501.1, read on the forward strand.
CAAATATGCATGTTAGTAAGGTTTATAAGTTTGGAGAGGAAATAACGAACCCTTGTGAATTTATCAAGGTTTAAAGTTTGCGAAAAACACCAAAACGAGGCTAGTCAATCCTCATAGTTGAGCTGCGATATCTTTAAAGCCTTTCTTGGTATATCATCCAGACTTTCCATAATTATTGATTTCAAAGTTATATTTTAGACAGTAGGGGCAGTCAGTTATAGTAAGACTTTTTGAAAGCGAAATCAAAAATCGCCATATTTGACTTCGGTCTATACGTACCAACATAGCTCTGCGAGAGTTTTTCATAAGCGACTTTAAAAAAAGAACTGAAAACGATAAAGTTGCCACAGTGATGAAGATGGTGTAGTTCACTTACCAGAGTTAAAGGATTTTTTTAATCATTGTTGTTTACTCTATATACGTGTTTTTATTTTGATGTGTAAATTACGTTAACTTGCGTCTAACATTCTAATTCTGTTTAAAAAATATGGAAACGAAAAATACAGAGCTAGAAAAAGATATATATTTCCACAGAAAATACCAGATTTTTAGAACTTAATTCTGCACAAGTAAGCTATTTCTGACAAGCTAGAAGTTTTAGAAGCGGCTAAGCAAGGCACGCGTTATGACCGCCTTCAAGGCAATTATGTTAAAAATCGCTACAACTGTCAACTGAAGGTTAGAAAATCCAAGTTGAAATTATAGAACTAGAGCGCGCAAGCAAACGCGACGAATATGATTTCAGACATTCACAGGGACTGTGACACACAGGGACTGTGACATACACGGTGATACTAGGGAAAACCAAGTATCGGGTTTCAAGTCAAACTGATTTCATTTGGACTCGACTCAAGTTTAGGTTAAAATGAATGGCTGCTGGAGTGCTGATTTGGTTTTACTGCTACATTTCATGAATAATTATGATGTATACATTGCGGTCGGCATTGTAATGTGTTATTGAGCAAGATAAAGTATGCAGACTTCCTCTGGTAAAACTTAAAGATCACTATAATAAATACGAAATAACGACAATTTAAGCATAAATCCGAAATTGCAAAGCCGATGTGCTCTTTGGTCTTGATCGCATGAACACTACTTTCTCCAAGTAAATACTCTAAAATAATATCCTTTTAGATACTTAATTTTTACAAGACGGCTTTCTAAGGAGCGGAAAATCATATCTAAAGCGTAGTCCACACGAGCAAGTTTTCCTTGACAAGTTTTATTTGCTTGTGTAGACGACGAAAAATGACAAGTTTTTCCTTGACAAGTCTCCTTGTTGAAAAACTGGCGTTCCAGTTATTGAACAAGGCAACTTGCTCGTGTCGACAAGAAAATGTTTCTTCAGTAACTTATGTCTTCCTATACGAATTATTAATATTCGTCCCCATAGAAGCCAGTATAATTATTCTAATACTGAATCTAAAAGAATCTTATTTTACAGTGAAAATGATTGGATGTATATATAACTTCATTTATAAGCACAGGTAAATGATAAACAGTGTTGTTATTAAAATGATTCATTCATTTCCCTTTTTAACCCCTCAGTTTGAGCACTACAACAATGTGAGAGAACCGAAATGAACACATATTGCGAGAAATAAGGACGATTAAACTAAACCAAGTCCAAAACCCCTTAGAAGAGTCTTTCATGCCGGGTAACAATATTAAACTCAAATGCAAAAGAGCGAATCACGACAGTTTCACTCCTAAAAGCATTTTGTTGTATAATGTAATATTGCATGTTTGGCAGGAAAAATATATGTGTTAAAATATTGAATTATAACCCCTAACCACAGAAATAAACATTGAATTTTTGGTTTAGTCACCAATCAAATATGAGCTACGATCTGTCAACAAATCTTTGTTAGAGTTACCTAACAAGTCCAGGTTTTGAATGACTCAACATTTTGGGAAGAGTTAACGTAATGAATGTTGTCAATTTAGGATTTACTTGAGCTATCGATGTACACTGGTTTCGCCGTCGGTGCCGCAATCTGACAGCTCAATTTCTCTGGCTCAACTCCAGTGATATCCATGTAGTCGTTTGGTTGTGGCTGGAATATTATTTATTTTCAAAATCAGCGATAACTTATTTCTTCTCGGTTCTAGATAAGATGTGGACCGGAAGAACTGCTTACTTCATTTCGTATTCCCAACGGTTGGCAAGATTCCCGCCAAAAAGAGCTCCCACGGCGTTGGAAACATGGTTGGCGCGAACCAACTCTCTCCCGCGTCCACCAACGGGTACCCGTGTGAGCTAATTGCAGATACATTGATATGCTTGTAATATTCAAAATCAGTTTCCAATACCTCAAGCGTTTCTTGTATACATAAATATCGATATGTTAAAATTGTGTTCTCATTCAAATTGTCACTTCAAAGTACATGTATTCAGTATGATAAAGATATAGCCTTGTGCACAAGGATTGAATATGTACGCAATCTTTTTACTGTTAGAATGGATACTACGTGTAGCTGTCGAGATGCGGGTAGAACTGAATTATGGCAGACAGCATCATAAAGCGAAAAAAGACGGAATTCATAATACACATCACATAATACTACTTTTTATTACATTTTTATCAGTGTTATTCTTGTTATTCCAATGAAAACAGTCCTTGCAATAATTGATTGCATAGACATGGCTGACACTGATTTTTTTGCCTAAAGTTTACAAATATTCCAAAAGAATGCATTCATCGAGCGATTAATTACAACATGATGAAATGCGAGTTTGACTAACTTTCTTTCTTTTAAAAGTATAGTTTTCTCTAGGCAAAGTAATGTATTTTAGTTCAGTTTCACTTACTGCGACATTAAATATATCTGAGGTTTTCTTTATACCTCCGTCTTTCATAAAAATCCATTGAGTGTGAGCGTATTTACATTTCTATAAAAACCTAAAGGTTACTTTAAAATGTTTGGATATGACTATACCAAAAATATTCGACGATCGATGCTGCGAAATGTTCGCTTGATCTTGTACAACGTAACGGATCTTGTGGATATTCCAATTGTGTATGTGAATAAAGAGTAAACCGTTTAAGTAATGTGGGATTGGAAATTCATTAAAATGAGTTAGCCAAGATTTTTAAAATTCACTTATGTACAATTTTCCTAAGACAAACCTCAAAAACCTCAAGGAATTCACGGCGAGTAGCGACAAGAGGTTGCATGTGAGACGACCACGATGTACATGTCAAAAATTTAACTTGAGTCCAACACTCTTTTTTTAATGTGTTCAGCTTTTTTGCTTTGTCCTCTGTTGCCGAAATTCAGTGTTTAAAATTCAAGCAGAAAGCTGGATGAATTGAGAAACAAATTGAGAAATTAGCATTGAATCAATTGAGAATATGGACCTGATAGAAAGTAGCTTATTACCGAGTAAGAACAGAAGAAAATCTGGCACCATACAGCTTCAATTGATACTTTCGTTATACGATAAATAACTCCTTATTCATAACACATTCAGATTCTCTCTTTTTAAGAGCTAACAACCCAGTGACCCAGGAGGAATTATATTTGTTATCTGATACTCACAAATACTGAAGCGTAGCTTTTTCCATAGAGCAGTAATCCAGGATTTAGTCGAATCTTTGGGGAAGTGCTATCGTCTTGCTTTAGAACTAGGATATCTTCGTAGTTTTCTCCATAGGGATACAGTTCTGAATTTGTTCCAGTGAAAAGTAGGCAGCTGCCGAGCACCAACCACAGGCACAGAGAAAGGTGACTCCAAACAATCCGTGAGCAGTTCATTTCTGCAAATATGAAACCAACCAGATGCCTTATATATCCTTCCGTGCTAGTATTATTTTCGTTTTTTGAGGTTTCGCCGTTAAAGTTTTCTGTTTCAGACTAAATGTAAATTGTTCACAATGGCGTGCACATCTTTGTAATTTTGCGTAGTTTGTTTGGATTGCAAAGAGGTGCCGTAGAGGTATATGTAGATATATAGGATGAACTGATATATTGACGGCGTGTATAAGACTGAGTCGTATGGTTAATTATGAAACACCGTGATGTCAGAATATATCAAAGTCATTACGTTATCGATAGCAAATCAACTTGCTTGATATAATATCAGTTATACAAATTTACTTTAAAGATCCTTCTCGATTGCATGAAAAAAAAAACAATTTATTCAACGTCCTTCTTAGTGTGTCAATCTTGTAAGTGCAAACCGGCGGGTATATTTTGAGAGCTGTGGTGTCTTAATTACTAAAATACTCGTATTATTATGACAACTGACTAGCCTCTGGGAAATTAATGGACTTCTTTGTCCACGTATATATAGAGCGGAAAGGGTCGTAAAAGCTACAAAACTACGATAAAATTAACTGTTATTAGAAGCTCCGGAGAGCGGTTCATTTAATAATCTAAAAGGACGAATCCTAGCAATTGAAACTTCGAAGCTAGCCTGAAAGTATTGAAAACAATTGTTGTCTTTACAATGAACCAGAAAACAGCGTTTCAATTTTAACTTTTCAACAAACGGAAGGTAGAATATGTATACTTACACTGGTTGTAACACTAGATGTGATAACTGGTTCATTACTGAGATGTTTTATCTTCTGGCGATAATGAACAATATGCAATGAACTGACATCTTTTTTTTTTTGCGGTGGTGAAATTGCGACATTGATAAAAATAAAACTATTATTAGCATTGGGTTCAGATGAAAGTCAAAAATCATTGTTTCCTGGGAAATAAAGAACATGATTGCGTCTACACTCATGTACTAAATTCAGAATCTTATTCCCAGTTGTGAGACCAAATACTGATCGAGGTGGTAAAAACGACCTAACCTTGTATGAATTATATTCCAAACATTCCACCCCCTGTGGAAATGTATTATTCCATCTCCGCCAAAATATAGACATTCGTCTATCGACTTCTCAACTGAACTCTACTACTTTTTTCATTGCTTTGCGACCAAAATTCTCACTTAAAACTGGTAGTATAACTCAGGATTTTGTTTAGCGTAAAATATGTGATTACTCTGTGTAGTAAAAAGTGTTGAATGTGAATTTAGAGGAGTAACATTCTTGAACTAGAGTGAAAAGAAATATTGCTCAGACAAGTTAATAAGGGGTTTAGTCACGTGATCGGAATGCTTGAAAACTGTCAAGCCACTCCGTAAAATACAATCAATTTTCCTCTTACATTCACTATATTAAAAATAATAAACTGCCCAGAATCGGAGATAAAATATTAATGAACTGATATATGTGAAACTCAAGTCTGTTGTTTACTTTAAACTGTAAAAATAAACCCTTTTTATGTCCTTCGGTACAATGATTTTACGTAAACAACAAACGGCCGCGATTGTTGTCAGGTGAAGAAAAAAGAATTAAAAATCCACGCGTGTTATCGGGCAAAAAAACAATAGCTGATTTCGAAACATTATTTAACAAAAAGATTCCATTCTGCATACCCTGGATACCAGAGGCTCGAAATCGTCGGGGCGAGCTAAGCGAGACCAGCTGAAAGGCTTGATTTCAGCACGAGTCGCGAAGCGACGAGCCTCTGGCCGCCCGAGTAGAGATTTTCGTTTCTTCCGGTACAGAATCTGTACCTCGTCCCTGATTGGTTGATCGAGTTGTGGCCATGGAAACTGAGGCATTCGGATCAAAGGAACATTTTGATTGGTTTTCATCTTGAGATCGTGCTACAAACCGGTTCACGAGTCTTGACAGATTATACACAAACGTAATGTTTCACAGTGGTTAGCCTCGAAATAAACGAGTTGAAGTCTGTTCATGTTCTTGAAGCGGCGTGATGTCTTCTCAGTACGGCCTACTGGCTAAGGAAAATCGCTGATTTTCCAACTCATACCTGGTATTAATTTATTTGCTTCTTCCTTCACGTTCGTTTATCCAAAACGAGCAATTGTACTAGAGGTTTCCCCTCTATATGCCGTGATTTACTCCCACATAACAGAGCTAGAACAACGAGGAATCAAAGCATGCTCATTGGGAGATCCAAACATCAAACCCGACGAAGTAAATCGATGAAAATTTTCCTTTATCTTCGCAAATCCCGACAACGGCATGTTTTATCACAGGCTTCCCAGACTCGACGTATATTTCCCGCTTATTAGTCTGTTGGGTTACCTGTGGTTTATCGATTAGTTTCATAACGATCTCATAAGAGTTTAAATAATTGCTTCGTGTGAATTTTCTTTTCCGATTCCTACGAAATGAAGTTAACTTAACTTTCTTAGAGCCTCGGCCAACGGTCAACATTTCGAATCCTAATAAACTGCTTTAGAAGGCCCCAAATCGCCAAAAAAACACTCACACAACTTCATTAAGTATCAATCTTTTATTATTGAAGATTCATTTCGTAGGAATCGGAAAAGAAAATTCACACGAAGCAATTATTTAAACTCTACTGAGATCGTTATGAAACTAATCGATAAACCACAGGTAACCCAACAGACTAATAAGCGGGAAATATACGTCGAGTCTGGGAAGCCTGTGGTTTTATGTTTTGAATCACACACGACTTCACTACGTGAAAGTGACATGCAAATTAACCGCCGAGTCGAAACCAGTTTGACTGGACTTGTAAACATAAAAGCGAGTCTATGGGCATGAGATTGAGGTTGGCTATTCGAGCGGCCAGAGGCAGAGGGGCTCAACGGTCGTCACGCAAAACAAAACTCCTTCGGGGAATCAAAACACTTTCGATCGCGGCACATTACAGTACCTGAGCCCCTCTGGAACCAGGGTACATTCTGCAGTGCGTCTGTCCTCTTACAGATATATAGATTACGTCACAACGTGAAGAACAAAGAAGTGCGCCACGAGATGCAGAGTGACATAACTAATGTACTCTTCACGTTGTCACACCATCTGTGCATCTATAAGAGGGACAGACGCACGGAAGAATGGAATCTATTTGTTTTATCAAAATCTAGAGCTATAGTTATAATTTAGTGTATCTACAAACGTGGCTTTGATAATAGCCTGAGGACTTCGTGTTGTCGTGTGGCCCTGACTGGAGAGTTGTTTTCAAAGTTCTCGACGGCGCTCCCGCGTGCGTTGATGGAACTAAAAATGGCTACACTGAAATCACAGATGTGCATGTTCTTGATGTTCAACTGGTGTAAGTGACCAAGCAAGGTTTTGACTGAAAGAAAGTTTATTGATCAACTCTGCCTCGATAAACAGGTTCGTATTTTAGTATCAGTAAGTCTTCTTTCGCATAATTATTTAGCCTTTGATGAACTTCCAGCCGGCATCAAGCCAGAGTAAACAAGTCACAATATCGCAAAATCTTTTCAAAAAGGGCACATTTACGTGATTCTACATTAAAACAAGAGCCCATCTGGGCTTTCACTCGGGCCACATGAGATTGAAGATGAAATACACTTTCATTTGAAATCCTCTTAGTATCAAGTCGTGCTTTAATTCGCCAGTGAGAACGTCAAAAAAACAGACTGGTCTATTAATCGCTTTTATGGCATGACTATGATAACGCAGGATTCGAACAACAGAATACTGGCAATTCAAGTGTATAAATGCAATACAATGACATATTCAGACTTTGAATTTGATTGAAAATAGATCAAAAACTCGGGGAAATGTCCGGCTAAAACTGTATGAATAAATGTGAAATGAAACATAAATTTCATAGCAAGAAAAAAAATTGTAATTCCTATAAATGAGAAAGCTCTTCTATTAAGCCGCTTCTCATATACACAGACTGTTTCACAAAAAAACATTTGCGCTTATCGACACAAGAATTCAGTTGACCTTTCAAATAATTTATTCTGAGGTACGCATACTCTAAATCACAGATGTTAAATAAAGCGATAATTAGAAGAACAAGTACATTAACAGACAAACTGAGAGGAAATTTATTCAAATCAAAAAGAGTTTACTTACAGTACTTACGTAACTGAACTTTCGTTTTGGATCTTTTGGTAGTTTCACCTTCAATCTAATCTCATGTGGCCCGAGTGAAAGCCCAGATGGGCTCTTGTTCTGTCGTAAAACATGCCTTAGCTGTACAAGACTGCCCACGATGGAATAGATTTCTGACAATGACTGACAATTGAAAGTGATATCTCCTTGTCTCGCCTTGTCTGAGAGCTTTGAACTTTCTTATCTGAGCGCGCCTGACGAGATCTAACCTTTGATGATAATTCGATACCCGTTGATATCCAAACGTGTTTGGATATTGTATTTCGCTTACGTTTCTAAATGTACATTGGACCCGACATTGGATCTGTCCAAACAGCGCTGATCGAATGTATTACGGCTCCTGGTTGTTCATGTATTTTTATGGTCAACAAGAGCGCCAGTTGAAATATCCTGAGCCTGTTGGAAGGCTTTCGCCCTCGCGGGTCGACCATTTTGATTTACTGTATTAAATTCTGTAAATACATTAACCTGGCGATTGTTGCGTGACCAGCACAGTGCAATCTGATTGGTGTGAATTTGACCTTTAACGCATGCGCAGATCGCGTGCTACACTGAATAAAAAAAAAAAAAAAAACGACTTGCATTTTAAGACTCGGCGCTGCCACAGGCAGCCCGAGTAATTAAAGCTGATCGAGAATACAAGTAGCCCTAAAACTATTCTGAGGGAGGGGAGGGGGGAGAGTACACGCTATGATACGCTATAGTGTCCAAACTTCGCTATTATATTAGTATAGATATTCTTCTAAATCTTTATTATGCTTTGATATATCCATTTTTGATCTATGGGATAATTACTTGGGGGAATACATATGAAACTACCCTTCAACCGCTCTTTATTTTACAAAAAAAGGCAATGCGTATCATTACTTTTTCTAGATTTGATGAGCATTCAAGCTCATTGTTTAAGTCTCTAAAAATTATAAAACTTTTTGATCTTGTCACCCTCCACATTTCAATATTTATGTACAAATTTCACAATCATCTCTTACCTTCTGTTTTTCATTCTTTCTTTATTAAGGTTAATAAAATTCATAACTACAATACAAGGCTTGCCGCAAAACAGTCTTATTATCTTCCAAAAGCAAGAACAAACTATGGAATTTTTAATATCAGATTTCAAGGTCCTACAGTATGGAATTGCATTGATGAAAATATAAAACTTTCCTCAATTTCATCATTTAAAGATAAAATAAAACATAATTTTATTGAAGGTTACTAGCCCTATATTTTTGACTCATTGCTTCTAAGATGACATACCTGTTTTGCAACATCTTCCTTATTATTTTATTTATAATATATTAATATTATCCTCTATATTTAATTTAAGATTTATTATTATTATTGTTTATACATAGCTTAATATTAATTATTAATAGATTATTAGTAGATTAGTTATGTGTGTACTTTGTGTATAGGTGTCCCGACCGAAACATTTCAAATATATTATTGTAAACTGGCTACCTGGCATTTTTAGCCCTCTAAGGTTATTTTGGGTTGCCAGTACCCCTAATCTTTTTATCATATTATTTCTGTAAATCTTTTATATTAATTTTTGGGGTAAAAATAAAGGTTGTTGTTGTTGTTGTTGTTGAAGAAAGATATATAACCCGAGTTTTTTTAAGTTCGTTGATATATATAAAACTAAGTCAGGGGCGTAGCTAGCCATTTTTGGTTTGTAAGCCCGTTCCAAACTTCGCGGGTTTAGTGAGGGTAAGGGAATCAAGAACAGACTAATGAATGTTCGGATAATAGTCCAGAAAGTTTGTAAGCCCGGGCTTATTGGCAGCTACGCCCATGTAAGTTGGTAAACCCAACCAACTGTTCTGTAAAATATCTCAGTGTTCTTCTGGGCCATTCGGTTGGCAAATAGTTTAACAGTTCGCGGTTTTTCCTGACATTGGTGCAAAAGTGTTCGATTCATAAGAAAATCCATGGAAACTTTGAAGAGTTTTGGACTTCCGCATTCAGTAAGTATTCAATACAAGCAGAGCAGCAGATTTTCAGAATAATGAGATGCTAGAAAAAGAGGTTATTATACACGGAAAGTTGTGTAATATGGCTTGGTATTTTTATTCCCAGCCATATTACACATCTTTTCGTGTTTATTTTGTTTATTATACGACTGTCACAGCTAACACGGAAAAAAGTTTATTTTCGCTTATCTTACAGCTCTGTTTGAAGAAAATGTATTGAGAGAAGAAACCTCCCAGCCTTTTCAGTTGAAGCCAAATGTCGGGGCCGGGTAGGCTTAGCTACAAAATTCCGGATTTTTTTTGGAGAATTTTAGCAGGAGCGATTTTAGACAGTCCGGAGAATTTTAGAAAATAATGAGCTGAGAATTTTAGAGGTTTTTAAAGGAAAAAATTGAGGAGAAGCTGTATTTTATAACTTTTCCCGCTGACCAGCTAGGAAGGCTCGTGTAGACGGTGCAGCAGCGGTTTCGCTCTCAAATTACGTATCCCATAATTCTGCTGTGTGTAAATAAGTCGTCCGCGAGGAAAATATGTAAGTAAGGATTCGATCTTTTGACTATAAATATTGTTTTTTTTCAGCGGTTTTGGCAACAAACTGTATAGACAAAATTCAAGACCGTTGCGTTTTGTGAGTTAACCCCTGTTGCTTATACGCCTTACGTAGAAAAAAACACTCCCGTGGGAATTCCATGATCATTTTAGTTTCTCTACGGAAATCTATAGTTTGAAACATGCTGAATCGAAAACAATGTGTCACTATTTTTTTCTAACTCATTTAAGACGGATTTATGCCAATTAGTTATGACGTCATCGGTTATCATATAAAGTTCATTAAAATCGCCGTATTTACGTGTTTAACTCAATCAAAAATGAACGTAATCCATACAATAAATGTTTTATAGGTTATACTTGGACCACAAATACATTTTCATAATAAATATATGGTAAAAGTATTTTTTACAGCTATCTTGCAGGCAGAGAATAAATAATATAGCTCATTTTGGGTGAATTATTGCAGCTATTTGTGCCATTCTTATTGTTTTGCACTTCATTGGTGGATAATTGTTGTACTTCGCTTGATTCTGTTTTCTGTTGTCTGGAAGTTTGTGTTTTATTGAGAGTATAGTCTAAAAATCGAAAAAGCTAGGGACTGGGCTTCCTGTGGTAAAACTAAAATTGTAATTATTCCTTATTTACTTGGACTGTTACTGGATATCTATCTTCCAAATTGCATGAAAATACAAAAATGATAAGTTGTAGAAATGCTTCGCTATTTGTATATTGCTTTTTAATCATATTACCCTCTTTTATAAATGTCTTCAATCTGGTCGGCCATTTTGTTTTTGCCTGGAAAGTCTCCGACGTTGTATGCCGCAATAAAGGTATGTACAATGTTAACGTTTGGACTAGATGTACATAAGATAGAGTTTAACATTACTGAATGAAGAAAAGACCGCAGGCACAGAAGATCAGTGCGGTAGTGATTGGGGAAAGCCGTAAGACAGTAATAATTTTTGATCTACAGCTGTATGAGAAAGCCGTCAAGCTGCAACTACACACGGTACCAACATTAGACCACTTTATTTTCAGGCTTGGCGAGATGCACACGGTGATGACATCATTGCGCGCTCTTGGTGCATCTATTGATGACAGTGGCTTTGATGATGCGTGGGTTGAGACTGGCATTTATGGGTCAACCACAAAGATGGTAATCATATGAAGCGTGCTCTGACAGCACACAGCATAACATACTCTGCTCTGTGTGACTTGCATTTGGATACATTTTTGAAGATAGAAAAGGAGGAGAATGGTGAAGAGTACGAGAGCATGCGCCTCGCTACATTTGAAATGAATACAGTCTGCGAAGATGGTCGATAGAACGAGCTCAACACAGGGAGCTATTGAGTGCATTACAGACAGAGGACGTGAAGGAGAAGCTCGAAAACTTCGACCAAGACATGGCGGCACAGCGTCCTCTGTTCAAGTTTGCCATAGACTACATGAAATAAATTTGTTGCATGTATATGGATGTTTCTCAGAGCTACTAGAGAAGGTTACTGGAAACGTCATCTTGAGTCTCTGAAAGGCTTGACCAAGTACTTCTTCGCACACGATCGTTTACTGAAACTATGCCCGCATGGTCCCGCTCTACCTGGCGCAGATGAAACAGATCGAGACAAGTGATCCTAATATATATGAAGAATTCATGAAAGGGAACTTCTCTGTCAATAAGAATGAGAACCCTTTCTGCGGCATTGGTCCTGACCATGCCATAGAACACGTGAACAAGATATCATGGAGATCCGAGGAGGTCTTAAAGTGCCAATGATATGAAAAATTCGATCCCGTTTTTATTTTATTTTATTAAATTCTAGGTGTCTCTTAGTCATTTTGTGCAATTAAAAATCAATATGGAGAGCGCGAACATATTTTTTTTCGTATCGAAGTCAGGCGGAATTGCCAAAATCTGGCGACAACTTTTATGTCGTTAAAGTATGGTAATCACATGCGTGACGTCACTAGGTCTGCGCATTCATATTCGACTCCATCAATACTACAAAATAAGTGCATTTTTGACCAGTTTTCAATTTAAATATGTAATACTTTGAGAAAGCTTGAAGATGGCCATAATTTTTCTAATAGAAGCCTTACAGTCGGATTTGTGAATATACATGCGTTACATGTGGCAATTGTACGTACCGTCCACCCAGATTACAAGCGTCAAGGAAATGCGATGGTTCTTATTCAGTCATTCCTCAGTAATTCCTTTGGAACTTTACGCCACACATAATCAGACCACCACGAACCGTATAATATTAAATGTTTGTTTTAATACTCAGCTATTCGATCTGAAATACAAATTCACGCAGTACATTTCTTATTTCGTAACATACATGAATTCAGCGGTTATTTGACTCTAACATACTAACCGCTTCGATTGATCACACAGTATACTCATAATTACTTACTTCTGTGGCGGGTCATAAATATTTTTTCCTGGTTGACTCACTGGTTAGCGGTACTGGTTAGCGTGCTTGGCTTTTCATGTCCTTTCTCAAAACTGATTCTCTGACTAAACGGAAATTCGATCATTCAAGCCTTTTCCTAATCAAACTGTCAATCAATGTTCTAAATCATTCCAAACTAAATCAACAATCTATATTTAACAGACACGTTAATGTTATTAACGAAACATTCTCCGCCCCGATAAGGGCGTAGTCCTTATCTCTCACTTAGTCGTAACCTTCAGCAGGATAGATGACCGCAATCTTGGTGACTGGGCGGTTGTACTATCCTGATGGCGTCTTCACTTTGACGTTCCTAACCCGTCCGTCTGGTCCTGGGAACACTTCTATCACTCTGCCGACGGTCCATTTACCTAGGAGTGCTTGGTTGTCCGAGACTGTCGCGATGTCATCAACTTGCACGTTGCGCCGCTCTGCGTGTCACTTCTTCCTCGGTACAAGTGCTGGAAACACATCTCTACTCCAGCGCTTCCAAAAGCAGTTGACGAGTTTCTGTACAAACTCTACTCGATGACGCGGGTTTTCTGTCTGCTTGAACGGCCCTTGTGGGACTTCCGACGTAGCGCGACCTAGGAGAATGTCATTCGGACATAAGTACGATCCGTCATCAGGGTCGTTGGGGATTCTCCCGATGGGTTTCTGGTTGACTAGGTTTGCTGCTTCTAACAGGACCGTATACAATTCGAACGGCGTCAGTACTTGACTGCCAATAGCCTTCTTTATAGCGTTCTTGCAGCTTTTAACTAGCGACTCCGCGCAGTCATTTTGGTGCGGAGCTGCGGGTGTTGTGAACTTCCAATGCATGCCTTTCTCTGCACAGAACTCTTGAAGTTGTTCCTGATTCAAGCCTCTCACCAATTGTCGTAGCTCTCTCTCAGCGCCGACGAATTGGGAACCTTTATCACTCATTAGAACGGCTGGTTGTCCTCTGATGGCGAAGAATCTGCGAATAACTTGTAGGAACTCCATGATTGAGCAGTCTACCGCCAGCTCCAGATGGACAGCTCTTGTGTTCAGACACGTGAATAGTACTCCGTAGTGCTTAGCGGTCTTGTTTCGCCCGACCTTTACGTCGAAGGGCCCAAAGTAATCGCACGCTGTGTAGTAGAACGGCGGGGTGTAAAGTGCTAAGCGGAGCTGGGGAAGATCCGCCATTACTTGTGTTTCAACCTTGTGGGCCATTTCCCGACAGAAAACACACTGGAACTTAACAGACTTGCTAAGCTTGTTGATTCTCAAGATCCAGTACTTTCTTCTTGTTTTGGCTGCCGTAGTCGCCACTCCTGGGTGCCCGAACTGGTGCATATGCCTCGTGATTAAGAGCGATATCTTGTGCTCGTTTGGGAGCAGGACGGGGTGTTTTGTCTCGTATGACACAACGGCTTCGTCAACTCTTCCTCCAACTCTGATCACACCCTTGTCGTCCAGAAACGGGCTCAGAGTTTTGAATTCCCCTTTCCCCATGCGATCGTGCAGGCTCTTCTGAGCTTCTTTAATCCAGAACGTTTCTGCCTTCTGTAATTCCTCGGGATTAAGTGGTCCTTCTCGTCCTTCTTGAGCGTACCTTCTTAAGCGTATCTTCTCAGCCAGCCTTCTTATGCGTGCAGTGACTCGGATCAGACTTCTCCAGGTGGAGAACGTCTTAGGATCGATTGCTTCTTCAGCAGTCGTTACCTGACAAACGATCTTCACTTGGCGGCACTCCATATGCTCTTCTGGAGGCGGTGGCGCTGTTTTCTGTGGCCAGAGTTCTTCTGGAAGTCGCAAAAACTCCGGTCCGTCATTCCATCGTCCGTTCAGCTCTTGTACATGTATTCCTCTAGACACATCGTCTGCCACATTTACCTCTCCGGGGATATGCCTCCACTGGCTCGGGTCCGAGTTACCTTGAATTTCTCCAATTCGCGAAGAGACAAAAGGCTTGTAACTACGTGACAGGCTCTGTATCTAGGCAAGGGTGATCATGCTATCTGTGAAATAATGAACGGCTTGAAACTGTATTCTCGACTCTTCTTGTTTGGTCTTCGCCAGGCGAGATGCCAGAACTGCAGCCTGCAACTCCAGACGCGGAATAGTTAGCTGCTTGAGGGGTGCTATTCGTGATTTTGCTGCAACTAGTTTGGCCTCATAGGTGTCAACCTTCTTTCTCTTACGAATGTATGCGCATGCCCCGAAAGCGTCTTGAGAGGCGTCTGAGAATACGCACAGTGTTCGAGGTTATGTGACGTTAGCAGTGGACAGAAGGTGACGTTGAAAGGTGACGTTGTTGAGTTCCTTCATTTCCTTGAATAGCTCGATCCACTTGTCCCGGATTGCTGATGGTAATTCCTCATCCCAATCGAATCCGATCTGCCAAAGCTCTTGCATTCCAATCTTAGCTCTTATAATAAACGCGGCGGCGAACCCAATAGGATCATAGATTCTAGCGACTTGACTCAATAGTATTCTTTTCGTTAATTTCACATCTACTTGACTTGAATTATCTGCTGTGATGAGCTTCAGCAAATCAGATTCGACCTTGAAGGACAACTTATCTGTTTTGTTATTCCATATTATCCCCAATACTTTCTCCTCAACTTCCCCTTGAAACATCGTCATCTCTTCCGCGTCCTCGTCCTGGTTTCCTTCTGTCAGCGTTCTGTTGGAGGTCCAACCTTTTACTTTAAAGCCTCCCTTCTCTAGAACGCTGTCAAGATCTTCAGTTAGCTTTCGTGCCTCCTCTACCGTGTCCACAGAGTCGCAGATGTCATCCATGTAGACATTATTGGTTAGGACTTGAGCAGCTTCTGGGTGCACGCACTTGCTTTCTTGTGCCGTTTTTCTTAGTGCTATTTGTGCCATTGCTGGGGCAGGCTTGTCACCAAAGGTGAGCACTGTCTTGACATAAGTATCTGGTTCTCGGTGTGTGTCTAAGTTCCTCCATAGGAACCGGTGGACATGTTGGTCTGGCTCCGGTATTAAGATTCGGTGATACATCTTGGAGATATCTCCGACTAGCGCTACTTCCTTTTCTCTGAAACGCAGAATAACTCCGAAAATGTTATTGAGCAGATCAGGACCTTTCATCCAACAGTCGTTGAGCTGATGGGCGTGGAACATAGATGACGAATTAAAAACGATTCTGACTGGTGTGCTTTTCTTCTCCGGCCTTACTACTGCATGATGAGGAATGAAATGGACTGGGCCTTTATACTTTTCTATTTCAACCATCGATAACTTCCTGCAGAAATTCATTTCATGCATCTCGATCATTTGCTGATCATACGCCTTGGCCTGATCCGGTTTGGACGCGAGGCGACGCTCCGTTGATTCCAGTCGTCTGAGCGCTAGCGACTTGTTGTCAGGAAGTAGATTTGGATCTTTCTTCCACGGGTAGGGAATCATCCATTGGTTACCGACTTTCTTACAGGACCTTTAGATGACTTCTGCTTCTTCCCTCTCTACTTGGATTAATTTGTCGGCTTCGCAAACACACGGCTTCACCTCGACCCCCATGGTCTCAGTTTTCCAGAAGTCTGAAAGGTCCACGGGCATGGCGTATTTAACATGTAATATGCTGCTAGCTGCCTGTACGTATCCTGGCGAACCCCCAAACACTACCCATCCCAGCGGCGTTTGTCTGGCTACCAGCTTCCCGGCCTGTTTGGCTTGACCAGTGTGCATAGTCGCGTGATCTATGCCGATCAGCAGATCAACCTGTCCTTTACCCCAGCGGATTTTCTCGTTCGTCAAACCCAGAAGCTCGGTAAATTGTGACGTTTGGACTGCAGCAATTTCTTCACTTATTCTATGCTAATTCCGATAGCCTTTATCGAGTATGTCTTACTGTTGTCCAGTGAGGCGATTGGTACTCGGTACTCTTTCGTCTTCATAGTTTCCTCTTCACCATGCACCGACCTTCGTTATGGTCACAGATGTGTCCTTCCCTTTAAGGGTGCGTTTACCAATTTCGTCGCTAAGCAGCGACGTTGCTATGAAGGGTCGGCGCGCGTGCGCTCGTGCAATGGCGGGAAAAACATACTTCCGGTTTAGTAAAAAGCAACGCGCGTGCTTTGCAATGCTCCACTCCTTCAGTTTTGTTTACATTTCGTAAAAGTTACAATGAAGTTGTTTTTGCTACTTGAACCCGGTTTTTTTTTACTTTCCATGCTTCAAGTTTACTTAATATAATGCCGAAAAAGAGCGAGAAAACCGAGAAAACCATTCTAGCTGCGGAGGGTCGCTGGAAGAGGGAAAATTCGGATGTCAGTACGTGGAATTCGGGTGTCAAGTGCAAACTAATTTTCGTTCGGATTTCGACAAAGAAAGTTTGGAAAGTGCTTGGAAAGAGCTTGTTGATAACGAGGGGAGTCAGAATGTACTTACAAGTGAGCAGCTACACGTGAGGAGTCTTCGAAGAGTTTGGTTTTGAGCCACTTTCACAAGAAAGTAGCGAAGAAAAATACAGTGCCAACGAAAGAGAAATCAACTCCATTTTTACGGCGGCTCGTCACGATACTAGGGACTTGACTGGAAGTAATCGGTTAATAATGACCAAAACGTTTTCATATATTCTGATACCAGAGTGTTCTGATACCCTGGACACTATTTCTAACTATAAAGAAGCAAAGACCGATACAACGTAGAACGTAGATTGTCGTTCACGGTTGCTTGCTTGAACAATTCGTCAACTATTTCTAAGGCCGGAAATGTCTGTGAAAAATGCGAAAGTTAAACATAAATACGGAAACGAACGATGGCAAGTTCCTATTAACTTGCGACCATTCCTTTAGGGCGAACGAAGCCTAAGGCCTACTTGCCGAATTTTGTAATTATTTCTTTATTGATCAATGGGGAATATTATAAGGATTACGAACATGTGCGAATGATATTACACATTATAGCAAGATATTCCTCTAGAATTGACATATTTAGCAGTGTTTTTGATTGCTATAGGATAGAAAACTGAGTCAAATTTTGATGTAAGCTTACCCTAAGTTGAATCGGGTTGTTTCTTCTCGACGCGACGTAAAGTATAAAAGTGAGTGACTTTATTTTAGTGTCAATGTATTATAATTTAGCTTCGCAGCTAATTGGGGACACGTCACTAGTCCTACGATTTTTATACGTCCTTATCCGAGAAGACGTGAAGGTCTAACCGTTTACTGTATTATGTAAAGGCAACACCTTCTACTCAGTTATTTTAAGACCCTGAACCTCCCCCTCGACAGACCGGCGCTATTACAACCGGAAGGCGGTTAGACATGTGACTGATTATGGCTGGAATTAGATGTCTGATAATGCAGCTCTGTTTCAATTTCAGATTTCATTTTCTTGTCCAATGCCTTTAGCTTTGCCCTCGCAAATTCCATCGGTACACGAGAATCCATGTATGTAAAGTAATTGCTTTGTAACCACCCAAACGCGGCCGCGCCCCGTGGACCGCCCCGTGGGCCCTGGTAACAATATTATACTTCCGGTTTCACAAAAAATGAAACTGAGTTCGTGAAACAAAGAAAAGTCAATCCTTTTTCACATAAAAAATGTCCTGAAGTCGCATTGCACAGAGCCAAGCATGGGTTTAGCGAAAAAAAATAAAACACGGAAGTTATGACCATCTTACTGTTAAAAGTCACGGAAAAAAATTCTAAAACGATCAATTTTCGATATATCGTAAAACGCATGCTACACCTTTTGTGCCTAACCCAGATCAATGATATATGCAAATATGAAAGCACTATCCCAAAGCAATCATGAGTTGATTGAATTTTTCTGCCTTGATGACGTAATAATGACGTCATACAATGACGTCATCAAAATAAAAAGGTCCGTCTCCCAGGAGTTCCTGAGTGATTTATTAATTATTTTACTCAAATTGTTGGCGTTTTATGGCGTTTTAAATTCTACTTAGCAACGGCCCAAAACAATTGGTAAACGCACCCTTAAGCCCTAGTATAGCAGCTGTACCATTCCGAATCAAGCTTATTTGAGCCCCCGTGTTAAGGAGGATATTCCCGCGTTTCTGGATGCCATTCTGGCCGTAAATGTTTACTGAAATGATTGGAAGTAGCGCGCCTTGAGTGTCCGCTATAGATGCGACTCCTATTTTGACTGTGTTACTCTTGTGCAGGAGTCTATGATGGAAACGCTCACACCGTATTCCGTTTTCCGATTTTGGACATTGTTGCCGTCTACTACAGTTGGCTAATTTGTTGTCTCGTCCTGCTCTTTTTAAGCAACCAAAGCAGACGTGATTTTCTTTGGCGCTTTTCACATTGCGCTTTTCACATTTGCGCAGCAAACTTCTCACATTGGTCTGGCCAGTGGTTCGAGTTCTGGCACAGCCAGCATTTGTGTCTGAGTGACATATTACTGCTGTTACTGTCTACTCTCACATGGCTGATTGAGCGCTGGTTTCGCTGGTTGCTTACGCCGGTTCTTAGTGGTGCAGTGGCCCGCATACGGGACTTCATTTCTATCGACATCCAGCTCATTAGAGCGTGTAGAGTTGCCGGGTTTTTCTCACCTCCAAATCTCGGGCCCAGACCTTCCGGTCGTCGGCACACATGTTTTGTTCTATTATTGACAACATGTGACTGTTGTCCATGTCGCTTGTATTCCCACCTCTTTCAGGGTGTTGTAGCATCGCTTTATGAGGTGTACCAGGTCACAAAAGCGCGCGTCTTCGCCATGCTGCAACGCTTTAAACTGGACTATATCTTGCGTGATTGTGTCTGATACAAATCGCGGATCGTCGTATATGGAGTCTAGATACTCCCAGGCGGCATCATAATCCGATCCAATGCCTTTAACTAGCTCCAGCGGTTTTTCGCGTAGGTATGTGCGCAGTAATGTGATAGCATCTCTCTTGGGATATTTCGCCTCGATGGCACGTTTGAAATCGTCTCGGAATATTGCGTATTCTCGCACATCACCGGAAAACGTAGGTAATTTTGGATTTTCCATTTTAAAGCTACACGCGCCGCTCTGTCGCACTTGATTGTCATCACCGGAACTCGCCGCGTTCTGGACAATGTCATTAACGCTGTCATGGTTGCTATCCGAGGTGTTCTGGATAATGTCAATTACTTCAACAGGGTCAACAGAAGAGCTAGTGGTCTGCGTAATGTCAATAGGACTGTCGTTGGAAGGGGCGCTGTTTGCCGATTGCATACTTGGAATGCCATTACTTTGATACTCCTTACTGCTCGTATTGTTCTCTTTAGAAACCCCGTTACTTTCCAGCGATCCCTTCCCTTTAGTAACTAAACTTTCCATGTATATCTTAGCCTGCATTTCTAATGCCATAAATGTCTCTTGATATTCTCCCATCCAACTTTCTTCAATTTCAAAGTCAGTGTCGTCTTCTAATATACTTTGTGTAATTCTCATGTTTCACCACCAAATCATCGTAAGCTACTTCAACTTTATTTAGGACATCTCTTACCTCTTGGGCCAGCCGTTTACCTTCAATCAGGTTGCTTAATGCCTTGCCACATCTTGTGAGTGCCGCGTTGGCGGCCCGGTTTGGCGGTCCTCCGAATTATCTTTGCTTCTTTAAGCTCGTCTCCTGCCATATGTTTGACTGCTTGATCGGCGATCTGTTCCTCGGGAATTTCTCCGTCCGTATACAACCCAGAGAAATCGAATGAATGATTCCTCAGTAATTCCTTTGGAACTTTACGCCACACATAATCAGACCACCACGAACCGTATAATATTAAATGTTTGTTTTAATACTCAGCTATTCGATCTGAAATACAAATTCAAGCAGTACATTTCTTATTTCGTAACATACATGAATTCAGCGGTTATTTGACTCTAACATACTAACTTCGATTGATCACACAGTATACTCATAATTACTTACTTCTGTGGCGGGTCATAAATGATTATTCCTGGTTGACTCACTGGTTAGCGGTACTGGTTAGCGTGCTTGGCTTTTCATGTCCTTCCTCAAAACTGATTCTCTGACTAAACGGAAATTCGATCATACAAGCCTTTTCCAAATCAAACTGTCAATCAATGTTCTAAATCATTCCAAACTAAATCAACAATCTATATTTAACAGATACGTTAAATAATGTTATTAACGAAACATTCAGCAAGAAACAATACACCGACGAGAAGCTCCATCCAACTGAGGTAGCCCTGAAGCAGATGGTAAGGCGTGCTGGAAAGAATGCGATCTTCCATGTCCAATCTCCCAGCCCCGACGTCTCATGGATTGAGAGAAGATGGCGACCGATTGCAGGCTGTTCCAACCATCTTGCCTCCTGCACCCAAGGCTGTGTTGGAGCTCATCAAGTGCGCATGCAAAGGGAACCTGCACAACGAGCTGCACGTGTAGAAAACATTGCCT
The DNA here is from genome assembly GCA_030867875.1 of Actinernus sp. WN-2022. Taxonomy (NCBI): domain Eukaryota; kingdom Metazoa; phylum Cnidaria; class Anthozoa; order Actiniaria; family Actinernidae; genus Actinernus; species Actinernus sp. WN-2022. The sequence continues at coordinate 33,463,057 of JAOWCC010001501.1, forward strand.
TAAATGCACTGACATGTGCAACTCTTGTGCGTCAAGATACGAAAATAGGAATGCTGAGGATGCTACAGTTGAGAGTGATGACAGCGACGACGAGGACCTTGATATATAGTAGACAGGAGAAATCTCCCATATGGAACTATAGGAAGTGGCTTTTACTGCACCTTGCATGCAGTTTCTGACGTTATAGCTAATTAGCATAAATCGAGATGACCCTGTTTAAACTGCAAAGTCGTTCTACATCCAACGTGTCAGTTGAATGCATGAAAACAGCAGTAAAAAGTGAAGTAAGTCGTATACTAAGGGCGCTTTCCATTTACACGAACTGATTGGTCTGACCAGCCAGTTCTTAAGTGCCGGGAACGCGTCAGTTTTAGGAACTGACTGGTCCAGTTCTCAGAACTACTGGCCGGTCAGTTCGTGTTAATGGGATGCGCCCTTAGTGTCAATAACATACTGAAATCTGAGCTGGATTGAGTTGCTCTTCCAAACATGAAACAAATGCAGGGTTTCCATATAATTGCTGTATATGTTCGGGGGGGGGGGGGGGGGAGGGTACTCCTGTTTGTGACGTATTATGTATGTGCCGCGGGGGTGGGTCAGGTTTTTGAGCTCAGTTTGGGCAGGTATAGGGTCAGGGTTTTGACCTGATTTGGGCAGATCAGGGTCAGGATTTGAGTTTACTTCCTTTTCAGGCGAACAATTTATTTCACAGGGCCTATTTGTTTTTATTTCAAGTGCAAATAAAGCCATAAAACAACATTAACTCCTTTTGCTCCAAATTCTATTTCTAATATACTTCAGTTGTCTACTTTAGTTTTCTTCGAGAGACTGGAGCAGCAATTCAACTAGAATAAACGCTACCTGAATTGCGGGATCGATTCATCTTGTGATGTCACAATTGAAACCACTGGATTTTTTATAGTAGTTCTCTCCTGGGGGGGGAGTTGATTCATCTTATGACGTCACAGAATCCACGAAAAGTAACCATGTCAGAAATTTTACAAAATCTGTAAGATTAATACCTTTTTGTGAGAAACAAACACAATAGTACAATATAATTTTTTGATTTTTTGACATGATACTTGCACCTTAAAGAAGGGGCAATCAGGTGTTGTTTTTTTCCAAAAGGGGGCAATCAGGGTTTTGGAGCTCGGATTTTGGGTCAAACAGGATCAGGGTTTGAACCTTTTGGCCTCACATACATACCCATTTTTCATGTAAGTAACCCCCCCCCCCCCCCCCCCCCGAGGGGTATAAGTATGACAACTTTTTAGGAAGAAAAAGTGAAGATTTTGAAACGTTCTCATATGAAATGTAAGGAAGTAATTACCTTCGCCCGACCGAAAAGCAAAAAGAAAATAATGCAAGCTTTAAGACCGACCCAATTTTTTGGAAAAAGTAAAATAAAATAAACTGAAGATTGAAGAATATTTGTTTAAGCTACACCTCTTCCCCGAGCTCTCTACGTATTAGTTTACATGAACATTTTTACGCGACTTTGTTCAGTTCAGACCGCTAACCTTATTTTTTACCAACCGACCGAGCCCCATAACAAGCCAGGGGGCGATGGGAAATGAAACATTTGATTGGGATGGCCATATACTTATTAAGATGTATAAAATTATTTCTAAATCATTTTTAAAAGCCAACGTTTGTCGAAAAATAGTAAGCAACGCGAAAAATGAAGTCATTTGTAAATTTTGCAAATCTTGTTTGATATTATATCGTTAAAACGGGTTTTGTAATTATTACTTCCAGGTTCAAGCTTGCTCGAGCAATTCGAATTTTTCGTTGATATGCTATTTTTTCGTTTGCAGTGTCGACGTTTTCATAGCTAATAAAACCTAAGGAAACAAACGTTTACTTCAGAAATAACATTTGAACCTTCTCGGATGATAGAGTGGGAAACCACGGCTTTATTTACATGTACTTCCGTCTAGTACTCTCAGCTTTAGCCAGCGCCCTAGTCACGAACCGCGACAATAATTATTTCATCTACGCGCTCATAACTGCGGAGATTATTGTCGGATGATGCTCAAATAAATACGACATTTAAAAGCTGTTTAGTACCGGGAAAATTTATTTTAGTTACTACATCCAAAACCCTTAGTTGTACATTAACAGTCAGTGTAGCCATTGTCGCGTCGGTCTCTGTGCGGGTCAGTAACGGGAAATCGTTCCCACAATACACCCGATATGTTGATATGTCAGGATATGCAGCTATTTCAATTATGTTGTCTGGGAGATAGGGAATAGGTCATTAGGGAATAGGGTATTAGGGAATATGACATTAGGGAATATTGCATTTTAAAAATGTCGGACGGCTGTACGTTCACAGACTAAAAATGGATAAATAAACCGTAAGCTAAGTAGACTAAGTCTTCCAGGTCGTATAACTCGTAACAATAATTCATTATAAGTTTTTTTTTACTTATAATACCCCGGGGCTAATGCCCTATTCCCTAATGCCATATTCCCTAATGACCTATTCCCTATCTCCCAGACAACATTAATTGAAATAGCTGTATACATATACCCACATTGTTTTCTTTCTTTTCTTTACTTACATACTTATACTTTAACTTTTTGTCATTTTTTCGTTTTTTAACATATTCTTTTTCTATTTCTTTGGGTAACCGTTTGTAAGTCTATTCCTGTTTTTGGTTTCTCTCAGCTTCTGTACTTGTATTCATTATTTGCATTATTTGCATTTACTGTAAAATATTTGAAGTAAAGTTGTTGTTATCGGTATTTTACCTGAGCGGGTACTCTCATTTATTGCTGTTCGTGTTATGGGAGTGCATAAATATATATAATTGTACACCATTATTTCCACGGAGTCAGTTGTAATTAACACTATTATTATTCAGTTTTGATAGCCAATATTTAGCATATAGTCGTGGTACTAGTTACAATAGTTTTTAATTAATTTCGTTTCGTTTATTCATTCGTACATTCGTACCTCCACAAAACTTTGCAACATGAAGTTACTTGGGCTAGAAAATTCTTGTTTATGTTCTAGACTACTAACAAATTCGTAGGCCGGGAATATTTTGCCATAGTATTTTCGGTTGACGCGATTTCCACCTAGAAAATCCGAACAGCCAATAGCTTTCTATATTAGGATACGTCAAAAGACATAGTAGGCGCCTTAAAATGGCTAGATAAGCTGCAGACAACTGGTTTCAAACGCATTTCAAAAATTACTCGTTGGGTGCCCTTGTTTAGTTTTTAGCTCAGTTTCAACTACATATATCGTAATAGTGCAATGAAGAAAGCCGAAGCGTTTTACAATTAAATGGGACCAGTGAGGAGTTCGCAAGTCACTTCTTTATATACACGTATTTTAAAAACGGCTGATTAGTTTGAAGAACGAACTTCCCGACCGAAAAGGTTTATGGAAACGATTTTTTAGGCTTAGTCGTTCTGATATCCCTCAGTGCGAGGCTAACCTAGCAAAAACAAACGATTGCCTTGAATCCAAGATGGCAGATGGCCACTAGGTGAAAAGAGTGAGTAAAATCGGTTTTGGTACAGAAATGGTCCACGTTAGCCTCCGTGTTTTCCACTCAAGGAGACCAAGAGCATTCGCATCACATATCAGCTCAGACTTGACTGAGACCGTTCCCGGAATGACGAAGCTAGCTGATTATTTAAAAAGTACTAAGCCTATCTGCTCCAGTATTTGTATTTAGCCAAAAGAAATAGCGCCTGCCTAAAGACAAATTCTTCACATTGAGATGTGTCTTTGGAAACTGCAAATACAAGTCTCGAAACGTACTTCACCATGAAAGCGAAGAAGTTATCAAACAACATTTCAACTGATACCCCAATCACGCGCTTGAGAGTTGATGAGAATTAAAAATTAGACGAAAGGTTACTTACCTTGAAGAGCTATGTCAAACACGAATTGGAGTCTTTCATCAAGGGTTCCAAATATTGAGAAAACAAATGAAACCCGAGAGGCGTAGCCTCGAGGGTTTTATTGTTTTCGAAATATTTGGAATCCCCTGATGAAAGACGAACAATGAGTGTTTGACATGTCTTCTCATGCGAATGCAAAACCGACAATTTACATACGTTTCTTTTCAAACTTCATTAGCAAGTATTGTTTACCATTTGACTGTTGTATCTAATTATTCAATAGATGGCTTATGATTCTTTTTTGATGGCAGTGATTTCAACTAGCGTACTAGTAGAGTAGTGGACAAGAGTTAGTACAAGCAGTCGGAAGGGTCGTGGTTCGAACTCCAGTGGAGGCAGACTTTTCCTTTCTATGTCATTCTTTATTTCTTTACTTCTTCGCTCCTTACTTGTAGTTTACCAGTATGTAATTAGTTAGTGGTTCATGAATATGATGATTAAGAAATATTGATCACTAGGGTTGGAAACATGATCAAACACAAGGGTTTTACCCGGTATCAAGACCCATGCATGTGACCAAATACAGTTCCTCCATTGGATGACTATCTCATGAATTATTAATGAGTTTGAGAAGGATAATTCCAATTCTCCGAGTATATATGGAACAATAGGCCTTTGGCAGCTAACACTGAGTCACGTGCTGATATAATACTTCGTTAACGAACGAATGGAGGTCGTAATCCCCATGGAAAAGGCGTTGCCATGGACGCTGGATAGCAAGCCACTTTTAAAACGCTGTTTTAGAAAGATCGACAATTAGAGGTGAAAAATAGCATTTACAAACAGGTTTTGCTAATAACAATACCGATCTCCTACAAGTGCCGTTAAATGTATGAACTAAGATTTTTTGGGCATCCAGCACAATCCTGTACAGTCACGTGAATGCCTAGCTGCAACAGGCCCATTTATTAGGCGACCTCATTAGCGCATGCGTATTAACCCACTCTTCAAAGTTACATTGTTATGGAAATAAAAACGTGGTAAAATAAAGACTGCAGCGCCAACAGTATGGACGCAGAGGGGGAAGGTAGAGGTTATATTTACTCCGTATATACTCGGAGAATTTGAAATTATCCTTCAAGGTAAGTAACCTTCAGTCTAATTATTAATTTAATCATGGTCTTTCAAAGCAAGGCGACAAAAGTTAAAACAGTGTTTGATGTCATTAATAATTCATGAGATATTCATCCAATGGACGGACTGTATTTGGTCACATGCATGGATCTTTTCAATCCAATTAATTGTTCATTGCATTGTTATTACTCGGAAGCTCTTTACAGAAAATATATTGAACATGCACCTAGATATTTACCAAAGTGTAAACATTTCTTTCTTCATGCTCTAAGAGCCAAAAGTGTTCTTAATGTAAGAAATAAGGGCTAAAGCCGCGTCAAACCCATGTCGTCAATTATCCACGATAAGAACGACAAGCACACTCTCGACAGCTAAAATAAACTTGGCCCAACTAAACGACGGGGGGCTTTAAGTCAAACATCAATTCCTAATTTGATTACTATAAGCTGGTATAGCATGCCGTGATTTTCTACACCCCCGCACCAACTATTGCAAACACAGCTTTAGGCAACCCTTTATGTAGGACGACACGAATTTTTACCAAAAATACAACAGAATACAACACAATACAATTCAATACAACAATAGAACGCAACACAATACAATACAATAGAATACAATTTGGTACGGTAGCAATTCGTGTCGTCCTACATGAAGGGATGGCCCAGCTTGAGCTACCGCGGAGCGATCTTATGGAACAGCTTGCCTTCCGAATTACGTGCACAGAAATCCCTAAACGCATGTAAATCCAAGCTAATTTGTCACAATTTCGCAGGATTTCACTGTTAGTTAAAATAACAACACGCCGGCGCTCATGGAAAGCAGGTTTCTTTATTTAATATTTCCTTATATTTTAGCATTTTAATAATTGTAATTAAACATTTTTACATATTAGTTGGTCACATATATAACTTGTAAGATAGATTAGTAATACCCTGGATCAGAGGTTGGAAATCCGCTTCTCCTAGCTCACAATATCGACAACGTAGCTCACAATATATTTACAACGCGGCTAGGGCTGACGTCTCGTTAGCGCTCGACATCAGCTTAAAAGAGGTCTCGCTTCGCTCGACGGCTAAGACGTCTCGTTTCGAGCCTCTGGCATCCAGGGTAGATTAGTAATAGCATTAATAGCATATTTTACTATTTGTATATGACCTGATCGAGCGTACTGTGACAGGAGACCATAACCAGGAGCGTCCATATCTCCTATACAGGTGTCACAGCGTTTTTACAAGTTGGGCTATTTTTAGATTATTTTTCTCGCCAATTGGTGGGTTATTTACCCATGTTTCACAAGAGTGAGCCAGAGGCCCGTTTAAATGTTTACGTTTACGTAGTTAATAAATATATAAAAAGAAAAATATAAGAAATTATGATTACATTGATATGTACAAGAGGAGATATACGATACCTACAATGACTACTAAAGATAACTAATATAAACATGAGACGTTACCACTTGGCGAGAATAATAGAACAAGAAAGTATATATGTATGTTAAACTTTAGAGTAAGGGCTACAGAGTTCATAAACAGGGATAAAATACCGCCTAGTCTTTAATATACAACTAACTTCTATATGTTCACTTTTGATGGCTTGTTTGATTTTAACCCCTCAGAATTTCGCATTTTAACAGGAGAGGCTGATTCACTCACCTACGTTCTTCACTGCTCTGTAATTTGAATTTCTCGTTTTAACAGGAGACTGATTCACTCACCTACGTTCTTCACTGCTCTGAAATTTGAATTTCTCATTTTAACAGGAGAGGCTGATTCACTCACCTACGTTCTTCACTGCTCTGTAATTTGAATTTCTCATTTTAACAGGAGAGACTGATTCACTCACCTACGTTCTTCACTGCTCTGTAATTTGAATTTCTCATTTTAACAGGAGAGACTGATTCACTCGCCTACGTTCTTCACTGCTCTGTAATTTGTATTTCTCATTTTAACAGGAGAGACTGATTAATTCACCCACGTTCTTCACTGCTCTGTAATTTGTATTTTTCATTTTAACAGGAGAGACTGATTCACTCACCCACGTTCTTCACTGCTCTGTAATTTGAATTTCTCATTTTAACAGGAGAGACTGATTCACTCACCCACGTTCTTCACTGCTCTGTAATTTGAATTTCTCATTTTAACAGGAGAGACTGATTCACTCACCCACGTTCTTCACTGCTCTGTAATTTGTATTTCTCATTTTAACAGGAGAGACTGATTCACTCACCTACGTTCTTCACTGCTCTGTAATTTGAATTTCTCATTTTAACAGGAGAGACTGATTCACTCACCCACGTTCTTCACTGCTCTGTAATTTGAATTTCTCATTTTAACAGGAGAGACTGATTCACTCACCCACGTTCTTCACTGCTCTGTAATTTGTATTTCTCATTTTAACAGGAGAGACTGATTCACTCGCCTACGTTCTTCACTGCTCTGTAATTTGAATTTCTCATTTTAACAGGAGAGACTGATTCACTCACCCACGTTCTTCACTGCTCTGTAATTTGAATTTCTCATTTTAACAGGAGAGGCTGATTCACTCACCTACGTTCTTCACTGCTCTGTAATTTGAATTTCTAATTTTAACAGGAGAGGCTGATTCACTCACCTACGTTCTTCACTGCTCTGTAATTTGAATTTCTCATTTTAACAGGAGAGGCTGTTTCACTCACCTACGTTCTTCACTGCTCTGTAATTTGAATTTCGCATTTTAACAGGAGGCTGCTGATTCACTTGCCTGCGTTCTCACTGCTCTGTAATTTGAATTTCAAATTTCGAGTTCGTCATGCGTGAAAAGAGATGGGGCTTACCATTTTATACCGGAACTTCTTGTTTTTAAAACACTGTTCTGTTAAAGTAAACAGTCCAGGCTCATGGGTAAGAAACTGAAGAACACTATAATATATTTTCCGACGAGCCTCCACATTGAACTTTTGTTCTCTAGCAGAGTAAAGTGTAATTCACCAGATTAAAATTCTAGATACTTATTGACTGAGGGAGGGCCCGACGGGAAAATTTTGTCTCGAGGTCATGACAGCGACTCGTCCGTAAATAATGACCGTTCAGCCCGACTTCACTCAGTCAATAAGTTTTTATCAAGTGATAGGGCCGGACGGCGGCTTTTCCTGTCCCACTCTGGTACGCTAAGTGTTTAAAAGTTATATTTGATGATGTAGTTACTGTTAAGTTTTCCTTTGAAATAATTTTACTGTTGCCTGATTAGAATTAAATTTAGCAAGCATCAGTGTCGATAGGCGCAGGGGCGACCTTGTTATGCCTTCTTAGCTTTGGAAGCTTAGACTGAAGCACACCGCGGCAAAACGGTATGCTCCGCTGGCCAAAAGAACCAAGGCTTTGCTATCAAATACAAATTACCGAGGGTTTCAACTTTTTTAGTACTACTAAATTTTATAACTTAGTAATTTTATAACTTAGTAAACTCACAGTGAATTACAAATTAAGAAAACTTCAACCTGTTAAAGTCTTAGGCTTAGCTTTTAAGTAGTTTTCTTATTTTTTTGAGAAAACAGTTCACAATGGATACTTTTAAGCAGAAACTTTAAAATCACGGGTATGTGCCTGTTGTTTCATTTCGGTTTTCGCGGGAAACTGGTGGCGGCCGCGCGCCGACAAGAAATAGCAAATACGCATGCGCGTAACGTTTTGCCGCGGTGTGGATTATGAAGGCAGTCGAAGACGTCGAGGGTTCTTATTTTTCTTTTCTCCAAACAGGGGTACACCATCCTGGTCAATGCAGTTCCTCAAAGATTTCAATCCGTCAAGCTATCGAGAAATGGAAAAGCGTTCAACATGGAATACAAGGGTCACTACCAGAACTCTTGGTTCACTATTAGTTTTCTAAAGTCTTACAAATTGATTGTTCTTCAGTCTTACTAGGCTATTGACTTGGTTCAGTGTCTCCTGCTTGTGGTGCACCACAGCCTTGTCTGTCAGATTGACTGGATACTGGTCTGAAATAAAACCAATAAATTATCGAAAGAGTAATGTCGTGGTCCTGAAGAAAGGATTAGGATCCCTGTGGTGTAAAGAGGGGGAGGCCTGAGCCAACCCGGGCGATGTTAGCGGTAGCAGTAGCTCTTCTCGCCTCAGCCCCTATCTGTCGTATGTGCCACAGGGATCCTAGTTCTTACTTTCAATACCAGTACAGGAGGCAATCGTTAGTGTCATTTCAGTAACGTTTTTCTATGAGACGCATAATTCATTCCTTTCTTTCTTGATCTGCAAGACACTAAGCCCATCCATCCACCCTTACTGACTGTCCTCATAGAATATCATCGTCCTCCTCCTTCTCTCTCTTAATTACAAAGACGGAAGAATGGCCTTTGGAAGGTACTTCTTGCCCCCAGAAGCCGAAGACCTCCTACCTTCTCTGTCATCTAAATTAGGTGAAATAAAAGGTACGAAGACGTCCAGCCCCGCTTCAACAACAGAAAATAAGTCCGCTGGGAGTTCCCACGCCCGACAGATATCACGTTGTTGACGATGCCTCTTTCCTTCAGCATCGAACACATATAAGTCCTTCCATATTCACCCCTACTAACCCTCCCATACAATCCCGGAGTATCCAATAGATAAAATCGATAACCAATACCAATCGATGAAAATCGATATCAATCGATATCAATTTATCGATTGATATTGGAAATCGATGAAAATCGATAAGAAGGGTTTGTGTGACTATCGATTTTATCGATTTCCAATATAACTTCATCGATTTTATCGATTTCCGATGAAAATCGATAACGTCTAAACCTATCTCGCGAACCTATAATTCTTACTTAAATTATACGTACACATGGATGCTTGTATGTAACGGCCAGAAAGGAGTGACCAGTTCCGATTGGAGGTGACCAAGCTGCCCGCGATCGTTGGTTACTTTCAATGAATTACCACGCTCCCCCCTTTTCTTTGTAGCTGTAAAGCGCTCCCCTATGGCCACTTCAAATGTGCACTCTTGGTAGCCTTTAACCGTACAATTTATAGATACTTCTGATAGTTTTGCTTGTGTAGCCATGACTTGACGAGTAACGTCCGTTCACTGCTCACTTTCGTCTCGTGGGAAAACAAAGCCGTCTAAATGGCTTGTCACGTATCAGGATATCGACGGGTTATAATTAAAAACGAAACTTGATTCTTATCAAACAGAATGAAAACAATCGATACTAATCGATTAATCGAATTTTATCGATTGGCACCTTTTTTGTGTGACTATCGATTTTCATCGATTGACCGATATCAATCGATATCAATTAGTTAATTATATCGATTGATATCGATTTATCGATTGGCTTTCCGATGATCGATTTTCATCGATTGGGTACTCCGGGATACAATATACTCTTCCATTTCGTTTTTACCTGGAGATGAAGGGGCTAACTAAGGAAGGCTTCTCATCCCTGGATAAACTTCAGTTTGTCTTTTAGGTGAAATAGCTTCGGCTTCGATCTCCTGTTCAAGGCCAGCAAGGAAGTCAGATGGGGGTTCCCACGCACGAAAAATGTCACGTTGACGGCGATCTGCTTGTGATGTCAAACTCTGTGTATGCGGAATTTGTACTTTAGACTCCAGACTCAAAATCAAAGTCCCAAGACCGAAATCCAAACCAAAAGACGCAAGACGTGGCGAAACGTTGAACATTTTGATGATCCCAATGCTGCTTAGAAAGCTTGGAAGATGATGATTTTGATGATGTTTTAAATCGACACGCGCCATTACCACATTTGCGAGTCAGGGAATTCTCGGTTCCCTGGTTCACTTCCTATATAAAACAAAAAATGAAAGACAGAGATTACCATAAGAAACGCGCTATAAAATACGGCGGCGTTAATCATTGGCAGCTCTATCAGTCTGCCAGAAATTAGGTGAATATTGATATGCGCAAAGCGAAGTCTAGTTAATATGGCGATAAAATTGACCCTGTTCAAGAGACCATTACCTATTATGTGATGGTCTCTTGCCCTGTTCGAGTTCAGACCCTAAAAAAAACCTGGAAACTAATTAATTCTCTCCTCGGGAGAAACTGCAAGTCTAATCATGTAAATGAACTTTGCGTAAATGATAATTGCAATATTATCTCTGACTCTCATAACATTTCCGAGACCTTTAACGACTTTAAAAAAAAAAAATATTGGACCAAAATTAGCTGCATGATCAATGAGACAATCCAATAAAAACATTAACACGTATTTAATCGACAGTAGAAAAAAACCGATGTAACCTTTGGTTTTCCTGCTATACCATCAGAAAACGTGCAGTCTACTTTAAAGCAGCTAAAAGCCTCCAAGAGCACTGGCCATGACAACATCCCAGCCAGAGTCTTGAAATTTGCGCCTGATGTAATCGCACCTTCGCTAACTTTTATTTTTAATCTTCCATTGTCAACTAGCATTTTTGTCGAGGAGTGGAAAAATGCGAGGGTAAGCCCGATTTATAAAAGTGATGATCGTCGACTCATGGAAAATTATCGACCGATTTCAATATTACCAATAATTAGCAAAGTTTTTGAAAAAGAAGTCTTTAGACTTATCTTCTGCTTTCCAAACTCCAATCAGGATTTCGTCCCCTACACTCAACTGTCTCTGCATTGATTCAGATGTGCGATGAATGGATTGAGAGTATGGATGAAGGGAAATTAAACTAACAGGGGTTGTTTTTATTAATATTCGAAAAGCTTTCGATTCAATAAATCACTCGATATTATTAGATAAAATGCAATTTTCAGGAATTTCCGGCACTGAACTTAAATGGTTCAACCACAGGCTAACCATCCTCCCATTTTGTGTATTTGTCACTGATGTTTTAATAATCCATCATTTCTTAGCAAATTGTGAAATAAAATACACTTTGACTTGATTCTGCTGTGTATGTGTTGATTTAGCGCGCGCTCATAATACAGCTCGGGTTTCCTGTGGCTCAGGTTGTTTACATATAGCTCGGGCTTCCTGTGGCTCATCTCGCCAACTACATAAAAATACACAACTCGCGTTAAATCAACAAATGGATTAACATCAGTGACAAATACACAAAATGAGAGGATGGTTAGCCTGTGGTTCAACTCTTACCTCACCGGAAGACAGCAAATGTGTTTTGTAAATGGGCATCTATCTTCAGAAAAAGAAATACTATGTGGAGTACCTCAATTCGATCCTCGGTCCCCTTTTGTTTTTACTTTACATCAATGACTTACCGAACTGTTTAACATCCACCGCGCCTTGCATATATGCTGACGATACACAAATTTTCACATCATCTTATGATATATATGGCTGAACTTGCTTCTAACCTAAATACTGGTCTCGAAAACGTATGCGATTGGCTCTCCGTCAATAAGCTCCAGTTCCACCCTTCAAAGATAAAACTCATGCTTATTGGATCAACTTACAGCTTGACCAATAAAGCTGGTGACTTATCTAGTACTGTGTTTACGAAAACGTATGCGATTGGCTCTCCGTCAATAAGCTCCAGTTCCACCCTTCGAAGATAAAACTCATGCTTATTGGATCAACTTACAGCTTGACCAATAAAGCTGGTGACTTATCTAGTACGGTCTTTATCGACAAAACTAAAGTTTCGCAAGTTTCATTCGCACTTCCAAGCCAAAAACTAATTTCGTCAAGCGTAGCTTTAAGTACAGTGGTGCCGTGCTTTGCAATAATCTTCCGGAAGCGGCTAAAAATGTTAGTACGCTTCGACAATTTAAAAGCAAAGTTGCTTTATTACCTGATGCTGGGTTACGCTGACTACTATTTTTAAAGGCTTTGCACACTCAGTTTTTAAGCCCTCATTTTTTTATACAATTGCAAAATGAATTTACAATTTGTATTTTTATTGTAAACATATAGAATCTGCTTTTATACGCCCCATTTGGAAATCAGCCTCCTACTTGTAAATTTGAAGTTGAGGGTTATAATGGCCCAGCGTATCAAAATAAAATCTTATTATGTATGACGCAAGATCTAGGGATCCAAGTAACACCAAGTTAGAAAATATGTCTTAAAATACAAAAACAACAACAAACGACAGGACACTTGCCAAGTCTCAAAACCTACATTTTCACTCTCAAATTACTGATGGTGAGTTGAGATTAACTCGTACGTCCTGACCTCGTCTTCTTCCTCCAATGCTTAGATGATGTGACCTCCATTTCTGCTGTGGCCTCCTTTGAATTCACAGCGGCTTGCACGTGGCCGCTGTGAAGACAAAGGAAATCACAGTTTGAGCCCTTATTATAGAGTAGTGTACGCGATGTATAGATGTTTCAGGCGCGCGAGTCGGAAGACTCCACACGAGTCTTCACTTCATGGCTGTTTCTTTGCACGTCTGGAGCTTCCTTAACCACGATATATTTAACGCCATTACGGCGATCCGTCTGTTGGGATGGCAAAGACTGGTTGCAGTCAGCATCATCAAGACGAAAGTTCAGTTTCTTCTTTTTTTTCGTATTCCGCTTCGTCTTTTTTTGTATACATCATCAGCGTCATTTCCATTCTTTGGAGGAGGCTTTGAAGGAGCCTCGAGTGCTGCGTGCAATGCGCTCTGTGCAATCAAATGACCGTAAACCTCCTTCTTGAAAACGAGGCCGATAGGAAGAAGCTTCGCTGAACATCTAACGCTCGCCCTTGGCTGTTAGACCGGAAGTGGAGTACAGAAGTACCATTACGGCCGGATGTTTCTTGTTCTTCCAACATAGCGCCGAGTTCAGCTACTTGGATCTGTCCTTTTTAAAGCAATTGCTTGACTTTTCGCAAAATGGTCGTTGTATGATATCTCACCTCCAAAACATTTCCGATGAAGACATCAATTAGGATTGATTAGATCATTACGTCATAAAGTTAATTTGCACACGCGCGAGCATTACCATATTTGGAAAATTACATTGGCTCACGCGCGCTTACTTAAATAAACGACCGTACGTGCCAGATGAAGTACAGTCCCAAATATGTCTCTTTGCAGACGATGCTATCCTCTATCTGAAACTCAAATCTACGGCATCTGCAAATACTCTGCAATAAGATCTCAATAAACATTCACAATGGGCCATGTTATGGCAAATGGACTTTAATGTGTCTAAATGTCGCATTATGCATTTCTCCCGTAAGAGGTTCGTAAATAAAATAAAATAAAACATATACTCTTAGTGGCGCTCCAAACACGTAATTTTTTAAAGTCAGATATTCTGAAGTAGGCGAAATTTGGTAAAAATGTGGGTGGTTATTTATCAATATTGCCATTTTATTCAAACGCGGTGCGCTGAGAACCTATCATACATGATTATTACCAAAACGACAAAGTTTTAATAATTATGATATTTTATTCAAACTGGCATACTTTGTATAATACAGTACCTATTTTTGACACTCTATACACGATGGCACAAATCTTTGCATATACACATTTTACACTGATCTGGTTAAAAACTCAGCGCTACGTTCAACTCTGAACTGAACAAGGCTCAAAATGCATTGGAAATTTCCAAAGACTTTTTACACTGATCTGGTTAAGAACTGAACGCTACATGAAACTCTGAACTGAACAAGGCTCAAAATGCATTGGAAATTTCCAAAGACATTTTACACTGATCTGGTTAAAAACTGAGCGCTACATTTAACTCTGAACTGAACAAGGCTCAAAATGCGTTGGAAATTTCCAAAGACTTTTTACACTGATCTGGTTAAAAACTGAGCGCTACGTTAAACTCTGAACTGAACAAGGCTCAAAATGCATTGGAAATTTCCAAAGACTTTTTTCACTGATCTGGTTAAAAACTAAGCGCTACGTTAAACTCTGAACTGAACAAGGCTCAAAATGCATTGGAAATTTCCAAAGACTTTTTTCACTGATCTGGTTAAAAACTGAGCGCTACGTTAAACTCTGAACTGAACAAGGCTCAAAATGCATTGGAAATTCCCAAAGACTTTTTACACTGATCTGGTTAAAAACTGAGCGCTACGTTAAACTCTGAACTGAACAAGGCTCAAAATGCATTGGAAATTTCCAAAGACTTTTTACACTGATCTGGTTGAAAACTGAGCGCTACGTTAAACTCTAAACTGAACAAAGCTCAAAATGCATTTGAAATGTCCAGTAACTGTATCAAATTTTACAAACTGAATGTCGTTTTCCGCTGCTTCACTTGACTTATCCCATCTGCGTAGTTTGAATATTTGAAATACACTGCGGTGTGAATAGTTGTAAAGCATTTTCATAACAGGTTTCCGGTTTAGTTTTGTATTCTCCTTATTCACTAGGTCGGCTCTACAACAACAATTTTCCCCAAAGAGAATTCATATTTTAGCATTATATAGATATTACGAGTGACAGGATGAAAAGTTATGAGGCGGTTGGAAGAAAATTCAGTACATGACTACATTTAAAGATAAGGGCTCTAACGAGTTTATGAACACTTAAAAGAAAAACGATAACCCGGGCTAGGTGTAGAAATGTCTCGCTAGATCAAGCGCAAGACTTTCTTTTATACATCCGAGGCCCGACCGGCCCTTTGCATCCTCCTCTTCATTACCACCGCCATTAAATACAACATCAAAAGCACCACTTTCGACACTTCATACTATGACCAGGCAATTTCGGCTTTGATAATCGTTGAATAATTTTTGAATGTGTTCAGTTCACCGACTTCCCTAGGTGCTGGGTGCCAGAAGTCCTTCTCTCTGGTGCTTAGCTTGGGTAAATTCTCTGGCTTTGCTACTATTTTCATCCTGAACTTTAATCTATTAGGTATTTAGTATTGACTTTCACAGAATCGGTGCTCCAAACATGCTTTAATTGCTTTCAGTTGCTTTGGCTTGGTTTTCTGGATAAACTAACCGGTCGAAATACAGATATGAAGAAACTCGCACGCCGCGGTCAGCCGCGATATACAGTGAAAGAAATATTGATCTAAAGTATATTACACGCTTAGCTGCCATAGATATCTGCTATATTAATTGTAAGTAATTTGCAGCTTAAATTATAGTTATGAATGTTGTGTTTTACTGTCATTTTGGGCAAAAGCTTCGATACTTACCTTCAGTGAGCGTGTAATCCCGAAGATTCCTATGAAGAACAAGTTGGTTTCTACGAAACTAAGAGCATATGGTGATGCACACAACGCTCCGTGTAACTGAAATTAACGTAACAGTTAATTAAAATTTGGATTCAGCCGAGCTGTGTCAGATTCAAATTTTAGTTGACACTTCACACGTGTGAAGTGTCAACGTTAACCAATAGTGGATCACGGACTATATTATATAGTCCGTGATCCACTATTGGTTAACGTTGACACTTCACACGTGTGAAGTGTCAACTAAAATTTGAATCTGACACAGCTCGGCTGAATCCAAATTTTAATTAACTGTTACGTTAATTTCAGTTACACGGAGCGTTGTGTGCATCGTCTATATAATGCTTTTATTATTTCCCAATGCAGCCGCCCCTCTCTTGAGGATTATTGGCTATTCAGCTCCGCGCACAATTTGAAAACTAGCACAAAACAGATTAACTGTCACTGTCACATTAATTTCCGTTGCACTTCGGCGTTTACAAGTCTTCAGCTTTGATATCAACCGCATAAGCCTCGTTGTTCATAGGAATATTCAGGATAATACACGCTAACTTGAAGGTAAGAATTCGTAGCTTTTTTCCTGTGATGGTACTTAACAATATTCATAATTCAAACTGCAAATTACTTACAAGATAGCTATTGATATAGCGTGTATGATTTAGATCAAGATTGCTTTCACTTGACCGAGGCGTACGAATTCAACTTTATCTGTATTACGACCAGTAAGTTTCTCTCAAAAAAAAAAAAACAAGCCAAAGTAAACCAAGATCACGGCATGTTTGCAGCACCCATTGTGTGAGAGTTCAGGATCAAAATAGCAGCAAGCGAGTCGATAAACTGAACAAGTCCAACATTATTTATTCAACGAATCTCTTAAGAGCCGAAATTGTCTCGTTGTAAGACACTATTCACTAGCTTTACCCTTTAAAATGTCCAGTCGCCTTGACTCCGAACAGTTCCTTAATAAACTAAGTTTATAACCAGTATACTTATCGAAAGTGATGTTTTTGATGAGGTATTAATGTCAGTGGTAAAGTGATGAGAAAGAACGAGGAAGACGCAAAGAGCCGGTCGGGCCTTTGATGTATTAAAGAAAGCGGTCCAATGCTCTTGAACTCACCATATAACTTTTCATGACGTCGCTCTTAAATATCAATGTAATGCCTAACATATTAATTCTCTTTTAGGAAAATTGTTGCTGTATAAACGATCTACAGTATAACGAGAAGACAAAACAGGAAATTTCCAATGCATTTTGAGCCTTGTTCAGTTTAAAGTTTAACGTAACACTAAGTTTTTAACCAGATCAGCCGGTGTAAAAAGTCTTTGGAAATTTCCATTGAATGCATTTTGAGCCTTGTTCAGTTCAGAGTTGAACGTAACACAGTTTTTAACCAGATCAGTGAAAAAAGTCTTTGGAAATTTCCAATGCATTTTGAGCCTTGTTCAGTTCAGAGTTTAACGTAACACTCAGTTTTTAACCAGATCAGTGTAAAAAGTCTTTGGAAATTTCCAATGCATTTTGAGCCTTGTTCAGTTCAGAGTTTAACGTAGCGCTCAGTTCTTAACCAGATCAGGGAAAAAGTCTTTGGTAATTTCCAATGCATTTTGAGCCTTGTTCAGTTCAGAGTTGAACGTAGCGCTTAGTTTTTAACCAGATCAGTGTAAAAAGACTTTGGAAATTTCCAATGCATTTCGAGCCTTGTTCAGTTCAGAATTTAACGTAGAGCTCAGTTTTTAACCAGATCAGTGAAAAAAGTCATTGTCAGAAATTCATGCCACGCGTGCGCACTAGGCATTAAATTTCATCAATAAACAGATCCGGAGTTGCTCAGAATTTTACAGTAGTTTGTATGGAAGTTTTTTTGGGGGGATATATTGGGCGATGGTATTATAGCGAAACTCATTTGTCCCGATCAAAGCGATTTCTAAATCATATTGGCTTCCGTAAAATTGTATTCTTTCAAGTTATAACGAATAATTATGGCTTCGAAAAGAATCTGAAATGAGTTAACTGACCTCCATGTTATGACCTCCATGTTGACAGCCATCTCCTTCCTTTCAGCCGTTATGATGGTTGCTCTGATCAACTTTACAATATAAAACTCGGGTGGTTATTGTTTTGTCCCGATTCAGCCGAGTAGTTTAAAAGACGTTATATTGCCCAGATAGATCCAAATATAACTTCACCTTATCCTCGAGCTTCGAATTGCGAACAAATATGAGTAATTTTAAGGTTTTTCGACGGCCACAGCAGGGAAGAATGCCGTAAACACGTAAGTCCTTTGCACATCTCTTGCCTCTCTCTTCGAAACGCTTTGTCCGCCATTTCTCTCTCGGTTTGCCTGTACAAGCCTGGGAACTGGTATATTCTTAACTGTTCTTTCATTGGCTCTATTATAACTTTCATATATAAGAGCTTGTCTGATAGGGCTAAAAAAATAACGCGGCATTGAAATAAAATATGCAAACTGACTAAATCGTGACTGTATTCTCTGTAAACGTACTCGGTTACACTGTTTACCTCCCGCTTGGCTATTAGCCGCTCTACTTATAATAATCCGACATAGCTAGAACTTTCCAACTACGCAGTTCATAAACACTAGAAGCCTTTCGAATTCGACCGCTTTCGCAATTCGCTTCGAGCAGAGTGTTTGGCCTGGAATAATGGCTGAGCGAGCCTGAGAACAAGTAATTTATGATGGGCAGGCAGATTTGCATAATTTTATACCCCGCCCACAATGGCATGAATTTCTGACCATGCTTTGGAAATTTCTAATGCATTTTGAGCCTTGTTCAGTTCAGAGTTTAACGTAGCGCTCAGTTTTTAACCAGATCGGTGTAAAAAGTCTTTGGTAATTTCCAATGCATTTTGAGCCTTGTTCAGTTCAGAGTTGAACGTAGCGCTTAGTTTTTAACCAGATCAGTGTAAAAAGTCTTTGGTAATTTCCAATGCATTTTGAGCCTTGTTCAGTTCAGAATTTAACGTAGCGCTCAGTTTTTAACCAGATCAGTGAAAAAAGTCTTTGGAAATTTCCAATGCATTTTGAGCCTTGTTCAGTTCAGAGTTTAACGTAGCGCTCAGTTTTTAACCAGATCGGTGTAAAAAGTCTTTGGAAATTTCCAATGCATTTTTAGCCTTGTTCAGTTCAGAGTTTAACGTAGTTCTCACTTTTTAACCAGATCAGAAGAAAAGGGTTTGTATACTAGTTTATTTACCATGCTGTATATAGGGTCTAAATATAAGTGACTGCGTTTGGAAATGAACCATATACCACAGATGGATTATCGTACGTAGAACTATTTGTTTTACCATTTTTTGAAATATGGTGAGATGAATGACACTTCAAATGAAATTAAACTTTGTTATTTTAAATGGTGTTTGGTTGGATTTGGTACAGAACGTTATTGAGCTGACCAGCTCTTTAAATATTGTGTAAAATGTTGATAACCATGTTGAATTCTTACCATTAACTTGGTAAAAATCAATTCAGTGAAGACGAACACGCTTGGCACAAATGACCCTAAAATCTATCACTTTGCTATATTTTCAAAAGTTTCCAACATAGAAGATTGAATTTTTGTGGGATGATGAAGACCGACTACCTAAACAAAATCCGATGATTTGATCTACCGTAGACATCTTGATGACGTCACAGTTACGTCATGTATCCATTTATGATAGGTTTCTCGATGTTTTCAATTACCTTGAACATCAGTAAATTTTATATTTTCGATTTCCCATCATGTCGACAACAAAGAAACCGAAAAACCGAGTTCGATTGGTTAAGAGGGAGAAAAGTTATAAAATTTTGAATTTTGTCAATTTTCCCGCCAAACTTTGGCGGGAAATATTCAATACAAAACCATTTACAAAATAACTTCTTCATTCATCTTTTAGAGTTTAAAATATTTATTTACGACAATCTAGCAATCAAAAGAGTAAATCGGTACCCACAACCGTATGTTTTTAGAATTTTCAATTTTTGAGAGGAAATACTTTAAAATTCGCAGTGAAAAAGAGGAAACGTCATTATGACGTCATATATTTTTGAAAACGTCTTTTAAAAATAACTATTCAAGTATTTTTCGGGTTTTAAAGAGGAACTGTACTTACTGTACACTGAATAGCTGCAATATGGTCTTTTTATGTTTATTCCATTTAGAAAGCATGACTGATGTCAGACCCATGACGTCAGAAAATGTGACGTCACAGGAAACTTCAGTTCTTAATACCTCGGCAAATATTTATCGTAGAGACTTTAAAATTGCGGCAATCAAAAACACATATTTATGTTGTTGTGATAACATGCTTTATTTCAAACGCATAGGTAACGCAGAATTTGACCTTAAAAGGAGTCGTTCGTTATGACGTCACACCAACGTCAATATACAAACGTGTTTCATCCTAATGACGTTATTTCATTTTAATATTAACATACGAAAATTTCGTTAAATTTGACAGCGAATTAAACAAGATGTGCTGGTTTATATATTTTTGGCTCGCTTTTAGTGATCGATTTTGAGGTAACTTATGCCAGGCGTGGAATTTTACCTATAAACCTACTTCAGAATCTCTGACTTTAAAAAATTACGTGTTTCCACTGGAAACTACAAATTCGCACCTTTACTTAGGAGTTCACCTGACCTCAGACTTACGCTGGAATACACATTGTTGTCATATCTCAGGGAAAGCTAATAAAACACTGGAGTTTCTTTGCAGGAACTTCTACCATTCCCCCAGGGACATTAAAGTTCAACTTTACCAATCCCTCGTCCGGCCGTCCATGGAGCACGCGTCACCAGCAAGGGACCCTTACACGCAACGATGTATTAACCAAGTAGAAATGGTTCAAAGACGCGCTGCTCGCTTTGTTATGAACAACTACCCTAGAGAGGCGAGCGTATCATCCCAAATGCTTGATGATTTAGCATGGAAATCCCTTACGGAGATTAGGAAGGCAAACAGAATTATCTTATTATGTAAAGTCATCAACAACTTAAGCGCCATTAAGGCCAATGACTTTGTCAAGATCTCACAGACAAAAAAACAACAGGAAAAGACACCAGTGGACACTGAGCCCCCGCTATGGACCTCGAACTCTCTTAAATTCTCTTATTTCCCTAGAACTATATATGACTGGAAAAATAATATTTACAATACTTCATTTAACCAGACAAGTAATATTTAAATAGTAGCCTCGTGTACACGAGCAAGCTTTTCTTGACAAGTTTTATTTGCTCGCGTGTACAGCAAAACATGACAAGTTTTTCCTTGACAGGTTTCTCCTTGGCAAAACATTCAATTGACAAAAAATGCTAATGTACATATTAAATGAGTTCCTTGGACTGATTATAAATTAAAGTTGCCTGCAGCTGGATCAGTTTGAGCATTCCAAACTGGTATTGTTCTAACACAGAAAGTTTTAGTTTTAGTTCAGTTTATTTTTTTCACACGGCTGGTTTTTTTTTTAACTTCTAATGGGATACATTCCCAAACTTGTGTGCCATAAAATCTAAATGCAAATAATCCATAAATGATTGGTTCTAGCCCTAGGCCTGTACAGGTTTTGTCTTGAGGAATATCTAGTACTGTAGCTATGAACTTCAGATCTAGGGGCTGTTGAGAAAAAATCTTGAAATATCAAAAGGACACTGTGTTTGTCATTAATGATCAGTTTATGAACAAATATTGCGGTTTTAAGTTTTACTATGTTACTGAATTTCAAAATATATAATATATTATAATAAGTACTTGCGCTTTCTCGATTTTGGACAAAAAGCATACTTCTAATGCATTTGTTCTGTTTTGTAATTAGCTTGGCTAATAATAATAATAATCTAGAGTTATAGGTGTTGCCCCAGCTTGTCAAGCCATAGCTTAAGGATAGATTAGGGTATAATACAATTTCTTTATTGGTGATTATGCCAATATTCTTTGCGATCTTATTACTGATATGTATAAGCAATGTTAGATGCTCATCTATGAAAATACCAAGATATTTTATATAACTTTTGCATTCAATATCCTTGATTTTAATATGTTAACGTTTTTGAAAGAGTATTTTAATGTTAACTATTTTAATGTTAACTTTTTTTAATTTTAATGTTAACTTTTTTTGAAAGAGTATTTATAAGCGTTAACAGAGGCAAACATTGTATATAATTAAACAGTGGTGGGTTCTACTTGACCTATGGTACGGCTGAACCTCGAATGGAAATTCGATGTTTACAACATTATGTTAAATCTCATAAAACAAGCAAACATCGTTCAGAACCCTTCGTTCTTCTAGGGATTTCCATGGCGATAGTCGGCGACGACAAACCTTGCGGCACGCCTCTGTGTAAACTCGATTTTTGCGTGCCTTGCCCTTGGCTAAGTGCGGGGACCACACAGATGTGCTAGTGAAGTTTAGCATCGGACGTAATAGCCAAGTCGCAATGAGACAGGTTTCTCTGTAGGATCCCTAAGACTCGGTTGGCTTTAGCTCGAAGTTCTTCACAGTGTTTTGACCACGATAGAGTGCTTCAGATGACGACGCCCAGCCGTAGTTATGGTACATTACTTCAGACAATGGGGTCCCGCAAAGGCTGTAGGTGAAGGGGGTTACGTTTTTCTTGAGGGTGATAGAGAGCTTGTAGCACTTTGTAGGTTCGAATATCATTTGCCACGTGTTTCTCCAAACCTCAAAAGCACGAAAGTCGTTTTGTAGATGGAGATAGTCCTCGTATGATGTAATGGGTCTATAAAGAACACTGTCGTACGCAAAGAGCTTTACTGAAGATATTAAACCAGTAGGGATGTCATTGATATATATAAAATGAAGAGTAGAGGTCCGAGCACTGTACTGCGGGACACCGAACGTGACAGCAAACCAATGACAAACAGCAAACACACAAATTCATAGTTGTTTGGCAAGCAAACGGTATGGCACTACCCTACACACGCTACGACGTAGCTAGCGTCTAACACGCATGTTCACATCTTATTACCGCTGGTGTGGGAACCATGTACAACTGTTTCATCCTTGTTAGGACTCATCGGCATGACAACCCATAACATAAAAATAGATAAAGAAATGGGTTAGCGAATATACAGAAAAAGTACAAACCAGCTTGAAGCACTAAGACGAACACTTACTGACTATATGACGACTACAAGATCATCATACAAGATTGGACATGGTCTCAACTTCACTGTTTTTACCATAACTCAAGAAAAATAATATATGGGAATCCTGTGCAATTGAGTTTTACTTAATTGCTCGAAGTCCTGGGACCGAGTTTATGAGTCAGCATCAACCTCGTTCCCAGGGGTCTATACGCGCCTAATCTTTGATTAGGCGCGTAAAGACCCCTGGGAACGAGGTTGAGTCAGCATATATCAATAGACAAAATGGCGACCCAAAGCGAAGTGCGAGTCTTTATCGAATACTGGTAAGAAAATCTGTAATATCTCCCTATTGCTCTTGTTATAGCGGGTATTGTTAAAAAGACCGTGCTTTACTTATTATTATGTATATATGTAATGTTGTTTTCCACTTTTAACGAAATCGGTTGCCCCATGCCCATGGTAAGATATGCCCGACATCCGCGCGTGTCACCGAAGGCGACTAAAGTTTTCAGTTTTCAGTTTAAACAAACTTAGCTTGCAGAACAGGCAGTATACTCTAACAAGAATACGTGAAAAATTATGACATAGCCTACCAGAAACAATAGTGCAAGCCCCAAACCTGGATGGCTTTAAAGTGCACCTAATGGCTAACCCCTTTTGCGATTTTTATACATATGAATCTTTGAAAGGTTTTGAGTACTTCTGCGAAGAAATTTTTGGCTTACAAAGAATACTTTATATTCTAGGCTTGTTTGAAATTGTGAAAATTTGACATTTCCTGACCCATGACCGCGTAAGAAAAAGCCTGGGTCGATTCTGGATCTTACGTCATCTAATTCATTCGACTTTGCAGTAAGGTGAATAACTGTTTATCATTTTGTCTAAAATAACTGTTTTCTTTACCAACAACTCACAGACTGTGTATATTCTCTATAATTATATCGATATTGTTGTGATAGAAAGGCGCCATGGAGAATAATGTATTAATGAGGTGACATAAGATCCAGAATCGACCCAGGCTTTTTCTTACGTGGTGACATGGGTCAGGAAAGGTGAAATTTACACAATTTCAAACAAGCCTAGAACATAGAGTATTCTTTGTAAGCCAAAAATTTCTTTGCAGAAGTACTCAAAACCTTTCAAAGATTCATGTGTAAAAATTGCAAAAGGGATTAGGTGCACTTTAAGAAAAGGCTGGCTGATATGGCTAAAACTGCCGAACCAAAAGCGGCAAAAGTCCATACTGCGCTACCCTGGATGGCAGAGGCTCGAAGCAAGACGTCTCAGCGAGACCTCAAAACCATATGAACACTGAATCCTGAACACTATTAGACTATAGGGCTCCCTAACTAGAATCTTCCCAACATTATTCCCATCCCAAGTCACAATATTATGGATCAATACTACTGTACAACTAATGCATCAGTCAATTCCAGCAATGCCCATCCCCCTCCCGGGATATGGTGGGGCATTCGCATACTTTGAGATCCCGGGAGTGGGGCATTTGTAACCTTATATCGGCCCGGGGGTCGAGCATTATTCTACCACGGGGCATATGGTGGGGCATTTGACACTGCCGAAAATAATTCTGGGAAAGAGACTGCAGGTCTCGTGGTAACGACGTCATACTGTATCAAGTAAAGGAAACCAATAAATCTGAGTTGTTGTAATTATTCCAGCTGCCTGTGGATTCTATCTATTTCTCTAAACCTAGAAACCTGCAGTTTATACCGTCTTATCCACGTTATTTGTATACGCTAGGACATGAAAAAGCCGGGAAACCTATGGATGTTTAATTTTTACAATATAGCTAGAAAATAGCAGTTCTCGTACGTTCACCGCCCATCTAACACTGATCTGCAATCCTGTATTCTTAACTCTACGCTACGCTAAAATGTTAATTCAGGAGGCACTCGGGGCGCAAGCTCTGCTGGTCCGAGTTGGAAACGATATCAAATAGTTTGTTTACAAATATACACTGTTTGCTAGCTGCTGTCCACCGGACGAACAGAAGTCACACTATTATTATAAAAGTCTGTCATGTGGTTTTAATAAGCGCTTATTGTATAACGTTAACCGCGGTGCGAATGATTATTTATAGGAATGAAATATAAACTATGTAAATTAATACCATTTTGTTCCAGGCAGCTCAATAGCATAATCACTGATACAGCAGTGAGTACAAATACAAAACAAGATGGCGGATCTACAAAACCGTAACGGAAACTATCAATGAATAGATAGAGAAGTAGCACTTCTTTGTGCATTTGCATGGAATTAAACTTGGGCAGTATATCGTTATGGATGTGTCCGGGGGTGGGACATTTTCCTTACTTCTTTGGCTCCACTGTGGGGCATTTGAACACCTTGCTTGTCCCCACCGTGGGGAATTTGGGGGGAAAAAATGCAGCAACATTAACGTTGTTTTGTGCTGCCATTGGTCCTGCCATCCAACATATGCGCCCCCTGCCCTGGTTGAGGCGACTTTAATAAGTTATTCAAATGAAGAACTTTATTTATTTCTTTCTCAGACTTTAAACACTGATATTGAACATTATTTTTATATATCTTCCAGTATTAGTCGTTAACGTATTTAATTTTCTATTTGTAATGAACTTATTACCATCGTCGACCCCTTGGGATGTTCATACTCCTTATAAACCACTCCTTAGCCTTAGGCATGTCACACCACTTGACATCACACTTTCGGCGGCCCTAGTTTCCTAGCTGCTTTTCTGTTTTCTTGCATGATTGTAACACATTCTGTACGTCTCAAAAAAACGTTGCTGACTTCCATGCGGCTCCCTCCAATATATTGTGTCATTGTCATTATTAATAATGTAACATAGAAATGTTTTCTATTCGGCTGAGTGAAGCGAAAGAGAAGAGAAGTATACTAGAATGGAAGTAAATTAGCTCAAGATTTCATTTACATTTACACCTGTACATGTATACAAATGTATCTACTGCCCTCTGTGGCTGGTCACACTTTGGAGTCCATAAGATCTACATGTAGTTCTGAGCTTAATTTGTAGTAGGCATTGCAAGAGTTTTTAAACTCAACAGTTGCTTAATAAACTACTGTTTCACTCACCATGCCATTTTTCATCTTCTAGTGGAGGATGAGGGTACTATCCAAGCTTCAGTAAGCTGTCCAGTGAAATTAAGGCGGCAGTACCTGAGGCTAAGATTACTGGAAAAGTTGGGAGATCAGGTACATTGTAAGGTCTATTAAAATACATGTAACTTGGTTAGATAGCACCAGTATCAAGTATTCAGCAAGGCATTTTACTGGAATGGTCACACTTTGAGTTTCTTCCTCAGACTTACAACAAATCACAAAATAAATGGTACTCTGAGAATGTACTCATCAAGACATGCTTGGGAAACATTATGGCATTCCACATTTAATTCTGTTAATTAATTTCAGATTCCTTTGAAATTTTTGTGAATGACAAGGAGGTGTTTTCAAAGTTGAAGAGGAATGCTATGCCAAACCATGAGGAGGTAAATTTACAGTTGTACATTATTAAAATAATGTTTGTAAAATTTATTAACACATTACATGTATAAGCAGTTTTAAATAAAACATCTACTCTCTTAAATTGTTAAAAGATTGGGAGGTCATCCATGGAGGTCAAGGAGGCCTTGGAGAGATATACATTGTGTACAAGTCATGTACATTAATTCACGAAGGGGGTGCATTCTTAAATAAATATGAAGGGGGTGCATTCTTTATATCAAGGGGGTGCATTATAAATATGAAGGGGTGTATTATTAATATATCAGGGCTCACCAATGAATTTCAGAACTGGTCGCCCAGCTGGCAACCTACCTTTTAACCTCTAAGCTTTTCTTACTCCTACTGAAAACCTCTTTAGGAAATCACCCTGAAACCAGGATCCTACAAATAGGTTCACCAAACAGGGTTTTTACTTCTTGATCATCATGTTTACTGGGCACCATTATTTTTTTGCGGTTTCTCCAAAAGAGGTACATGTAGTTTGGGCACACTACCAGCAAATTCTTTAGATTTAATATCAAACTCGTTAATAATTCATGAAGCAAAAACAAAGGAAATCACTGATACATAATTTGTGTCCGTGCTTTAATTATGGGGTTTACAAACTCTTGCTTTCAGCTCGAGTTTGTAAATACCATAAAGTATGGCCACTCATTCTGTATCTACATGTATTAATTAAAGGTTTATCAATTAAAGGTAACACAGAAGGCACAAAGAAAGGGATAGAGGATTTAAACTTGACTGTGTTTGATTGGGAAATCTGATATAAAAGCTGATTTATTCGTGCAAAACATTGGCGATCAAAGCTTACAATTTGGTACCTGACCAACATTTTTGGTTTAGTCGCCAGCTGGCACCTTTATAAAAAGGTAGTTTTGAGCCCTGTATAGACTTGTTTTCATGTAGATGTACATTGTATTTACTGTATTATATGACTTGATATTTTCAAGTACGATACCAATATAGCCTGCGAATACAGCCATCTCACATCAGGAGCCACAATCAAAATGCATCCCCCAAGAGAGATGTATGCGATTCGAGGCCAAAAATTTGCCTCTGGCTCGAGTTCATAAATCTGATATAAACGTAGCATGGCTACTCATTCTGTATCTATTACCTACTGTAACCTCCCAGTTAGCTCAGTGGTTAAGCTCCGGTCTGTTGAGTGGGACCAACACTCTGGGTCTTAAAATAACTGAGTAGAAGGTGCTGCCTTTGTGAAACAACTGTAAATGGTTAGACCTTCACCTCTTCTCAGATAAAGACGTAAAATCGTATGACTAAGAGCAGGATGTCAATTGGGGCAAGAGCTCTGTTTTTCTTCCCTTGTCACAAATGATGTGACTAATTCACTAAACTAAATTATTTCTGGTAATAATAATATTTACTCATTATAATTTATAACTTAATTATTATAATTATGGTAACATTTGACATTTATTGTATTCACAGGTGATTGAGTCTGTAAAAGCAGCATGCAGTGGACAAGAACCTAAAGTTGTTGAAAATGTTGACAATTCTTCTGGATGTACTATTTTGTAACTAAATCTGAAAGCATTCAAGAAAAGTATATCATCAAACTAACATTCGTATTTTTGCTTATTAAGTTGAGATGAGAATTTCATGATAAACTAGCTGTAGACACATGGATATGTGTACATCATTGTATATAAATTATACAGGGTTGTAGATTTGAAGTAGATTGGCAATTCTATTACAACAAAAGAGCTATTGTTTTCTGACAATAGAGGCAACACTTTGATGTCATAAGATCCAAGATGGCAACAATCAGTTTTATTGACAGGAAAATCGGTGCATAAATGACATCTAGTGTACAATTTAGTGGAGATAAACATAACAGCAGACTTAAGAATTCATAAACAAACACTTGAGAAAAACAATGTTTTTCAACCGAGATTCCAGCGATCAGCTACATGTACTAAGGTTAGGTCCCACAAGCCAGCGAAGTTTGCCAACTGCTGGATCTTGTCTACAATCCTGCATTTAATATATACATTGGCAGGACTTTTTATAAACATTTGTACACCTCTATAAAAGCAAAGTTTGAGCAATTTAGACAATAAGAGAGTTCTGTATGCTTAATTGGAGGGGTTTCTTGAAAAAGAAATTGAAGGGCTGTGTGAAATACGTGTAAGGGCGTAAGTGACTCCTGGTCACGTTCTAAAATCTCCTTCAAATTCTCTGCCTTCTCTGAGAGAATTCAGAATGTGATCAGGAGTCACTCAATTATACAATAAGGGCCTACTAATGAGAGAATTTAGGACTTGATCAAAGTCACACTT
This sequence comes from Actinernus sp. WN-2022, assembly GCA_030867875.1. Classification (NCBI taxonomy): domain Eukaryota; kingdom Metazoa; phylum Cnidaria; class Anthozoa; order Actiniaria; family Actinernidae; genus Actinernus; species Actinernus sp. WN-2022. The sequence goes on from JAOWCC010001501.1 coordinate 33,492,083, forward strand.
TCTTGCAGATTTAAACTCCAACTATATTGGCTGTTAAACAAAGTTCCAGTATGAAAGCGCCATGGCCAGGCCATTGAACATCTGTAATTGCTCGAGTGGTCCTACTGATTGCTTATCGCTTGAAATTAAAATAAAACATTTTAATGTGAAAATTCAGTGTAATGTTACAGACTTCATAAACAGTCATACAGTACAATAATTGGCTTTCATTCATTAACATCTATCTTCCCTCTGTTGATTTTTTTATGGCTTGTGTAATATTATTATTATTATACATGTAAACCTAAAAAATATCATTCTAACAGAGGTGGATGCATTCACTTATTTTCTTCATGATCACTACACATTCTGCAATTTGAATGCATGTTCAAAGACATGAAAGAGAAGGGGCTTTAACCCTTTTATTCTGGAACTTCTTGTTTAACATTTATTTATTTTTATTTTTTTAATGGCAGAAAAGACTTTCAAATTTTGATTGACAGAAATATATTTTCCAGTTTCAAATATTTAATGATTCAAATGAAAAATGTCTTCACAGTTCAATTTATAATGTATAATGACCATTGGTAAAATATTCACAATCTGACTAATGTTCAACTGTAAAATTAATGCCCAATGACATTACCATGGATTGAGGTGACACATCGGGTTCAGAGAGAACCTAAAGTTTGTAGAATGATAGTCGACATACAAACAAGTTTTATCAATTCTTGAAGTGCCGACCTGATGTAAAGACAAACTACAGGGTGAATCACCTGATGTGCAAATGAAGTCCGTGAATAATTGGGATGAGCATAAGTTTGTAACTCGTGTAAAAATTTTGCAAAAAAAATAAAATGTTTGTCACTGCTGTCAAGGTGTGGTACATGTACATAGTAAATGAGCTAATAGTGAGATTGTAACACGCTTTCCAGAGATGTAAATGCATGTATTTTATAGATTTAGCCTACAATGCAGGTGTTCCATTTGGGAGCAGCACTGTTTGAATGAGGGAAGAAAGGGGAGAGGAGGAGAAGGAAAAAAGGAGGGGGGAGGGTTCCCTTGTAAATATATAGAATGCCCACATTGCAGGCTACTGTAATAATAGTTGGGCAACTGGTAATTTCTCTGGCTGTTTTCAACTTTGGACTGGCTTAGACAAGCTAAAATCTTTAAAATATACGTGAAGCCATAATTGAAGGGCAACAAGGGTATAAGTGTCTCCTGATCACACTCTAAATTCTCCTTCGAATGCTGTTTTCTAAGGGAGAAATTAGAATGTGATCAGGAGTCATTTACGCCCTTGTTGCACACAGCCCATGCCTTGGCCCTGCTATCTAAAAAAAGTAGCTTTTGAGTTATGCTCTACTTTTATTCATAATGTCTTTCTATTTTCAATTGATACATGTATATGCCTCGAGCTTTAATACCAAGTATCAGCGAGGGTGGTACTTGACAGGAGGGCAGGCTCTTGCACCGGGTAACAATCCCCTTCTCTTCATTAATAGCACAACAGGTTATTTACATGTAATGTCCCCCATTTATGAAGAGAAGTGTTGGGAGACGAGGCCAACAGCGTTTACGTCCCTATCCAAGGGTGTGGTTGGGACCGGATTGGAAACACGACGTCTTGCATTCATAACCAGTGTTATACTGAGCTATCTGGCTGTTATGAAAGCTTAGCCAAGGGGAATATTCTTTTATTTTACCCCCATGCATGAACATATAGAACTTGACTGCCTCATGGTTAGCTCGGTGATTAAGTGCCGTTATTTCAAGCGGTAGGCCCTGGCTGGACCAATACTCGGGGGGTCTTGAAATAACTGAGTAGAAGGTGCTGCCTTTACATACAATGTAATACAATAAATGGTTAGACCTTTGCGTCTTTAAAATCATAGGACTAAGTGACTGTCCCCAATTACATGTAGTTGCAAAGCTAAATACATTGGCACTTAAACTAGAAATAACCAATGGTTGTGGGAGTGCGAGCTCATTGTGTTCAGGTGTGTGACTAGTGTCGAGGATTGGAAAGGTGAAAGTCGATTCTCAAATGTATTGGTAAAAGTTTGTTGCAGGAGCAGTACTTTTGAGCTATCTGATATCAAATTTACCAAATGTTTCTCAAGTAATGACATGATGTGCCATATGGCACTCTTGGGGCATAAAGGGTTAATTTTATTTCATAATAGGGGTGGTGAATGGTACTTTTAAAATAGTGTCAAGAAATCTCAGAATTTCAAATTTTTGGTTGTTGCAGAATATATCTTGGAATCTATTATAAATGGTCTCTCCCAATGGAATACCTTTTTCTTAATTGAGTCTCTTGATATTGGAAACGGTGCATGCCTACATGTAAAGTCATGAGCTCATTATTTACAATTTGCCACCCCTCAAACTGTTTGTGACACTCAAAAAAATAATAGACAAAGTAAAATGAGTGCTACATGTAGTATACGTTAGTACATGTAGCCTGTGGGGCATGAAGCGCAGGGTGAGGGTCAGAGCTCCACCTGTGCTTCGTGCCACATACAATGTAGGCTAGCTAAATATACATGTAGCTCTATAATATTTATGCAATGTAGATATAAAATATATTGTACATGCAATAAGACTTACTTTAATAGCAAATGTATGTGCACGCAGTAGCTATATATAACTTGCCAGGCTGTACATATTATTAGGGTGACCGTGTGTCAGACTGATTCCACTGGATGAGAGAGAAAGAAGAAAGCAACAATCCCATGATGTCACAGGCTCAATACTAACAACAAATGTCATAATGTTATTTGTTTAAGATCGTACTACAATAATATATGAGTTTACGGTATACACTGTAGGTAATAGCATGTCTAAACATTCTGAAACCTGTAAAACTATTCCACTAACAATATACAATTCCCTTATAACCCCCTACCTCCCCTTACACATACTGTACACAAACAGTGAACCATTAGTTGTTGTGTTTTTTTTTTTGGGGGGGGGGGGGGGGCGGTGAGAAAAAATTAATAAATTGTTTGCAGAGACTCAGAACTAAGAATAAATTGTTTGCAAGGAATAATTTGTTTAAAACACATTGCTTGCAGAGTGGGAAAAAATGTTTGCACAGAGGTAGTAATAAGGCCATCCCAATAGAATGTTTCATTTACCATCACCCTCTGGCTCTTGATGGTGGGTGGGTTGGTCGATAAAAATGTTAGGGGATCTGGAACCAAGTCAGACTAGTGCAACACATTTCATGTACTCTTTGACTACTTTTTCCTTTACTAGTTGTGGATTGACTATTTGCATGAAAAAGGCATGAAACTAATATGTAGAGAGCTTGGAAAAGGTGTAGTTTAAAAAAAAAATCAATCTTTCTTTTTACTTTTTCCAAAAAAATGGCTTTTCCCCAAAAATGGGTCAGTCAGACAATGGTAAACGAAATATTTTATTGGGATGGCCTAATTGAAAAAAAATATGTTTGCCTGGCTATATGTTTCTCATGACCCCTTTCCCTCCAAAGAAATAATGGTTTGACCCTAATAATTATGATTCTCTGCCCCTCAAATGACCATTTTGGCTGATGCTTTGCAATGCAGACCAACAACTATATTTATAGAGGATATTACATGGCCATGGAGATACAGATTTTATCTGTGAGTGTTGATAAAATATCTTATGAGTGAGCACTGTCAGCGAAGCGGCCATGTAATGTTCTGTTTAATATATAATTATCGATGAAATACCAGTTTCAATCTCCTACTAAAAAGGCTAGAAATCTTTGAAAGCCAATCATATTTTCAAAAGTGATATATTCAGGTGTGAAGATATCATTTATATCATCACGTGTGAAGACTGTGAAGATATCACTTTTTAGAAAGACACTCACCTGGTTCACATATATTCATTTCTAAAACTTGACACTTTTCAAAAATAATTTTAAGGCTGTTATATTATTTGAGTATCAAAACCCTCATTGTCAGGAAGTTCCATAGAACCCTTCAATATTCTATTTACATAACCAAGTCAGTTCTTGGTCTAGGTTGAAAGTGATTATATGGAATAACAAAATTTATTTCCAAAATTATATTTCCTATTATACAATAATTTTAGGCTGAAATGCACAAATTATTTGTTTTAGCTTTGATTTTGCCTTGCCCAATTTATAGTATTAAATCTACATGTAAATTATTAATTTTTAACATGTTGAATAATAACAGTACAGAATATTAGTCAGGCTATACATGTACATACATGTTTCACTCTCCTGCTGTAACAGGTTTTCACAGTGGTAAGTATTAATTTGTTGAAGATGTTGTTCTTCTATATGCAATAGACGTATAAATACAATAACCTAGCTAATTGTGGCATCGAAATATGCCCTGATATTTCATCCATGGACATTATTTGATCCGAGATGAGAACAGTTCCCGAGAGCAAAGATCAAGGGAAACTGTGAGCTTCAAGGATCAGATATCAGGGCATATTTCGATGCCTACATGTACAACATAAGTTATTGTTGTTATCATTTTTCAAATATTTTCTTTAACACATGCTTATATATACTCACAGGGGGTGTATTCGCTGATATCTCCCGCTCGCAGAGAAAATATCGGGTCACGTGACACATTCAACCAATCATGCATGTGCTAGAGACAAAATCTGATGGGTTATAAGGATCTATATCACATTTTATGTACCAGTAGGCAATGCAACAGTGGCCAGGAGTATCATTAATAATTTTGAAAGTAAGGCATTAACGTTCACGTACATATACTAGAAGTATTAGGGAAATTAGCTGCTAGTAACTTCAGAAGTTTCAATAGATTAAGCTAGTTAATAATACTGCCAGATTTTCAATTGCTACTGGACCTTAATATTATTCTGGCCTTTAATTACCTCTCATGTGGGTGCATTACCTTCATTTCACTGTACATGCATCTACCGGTAGTATGTGCATGTACACCAAGTTTCAATAGCCATTTACACATACAGGTTCTTTCAGAATTAATGAAACCCTGGCAAAGTGTGGCTTTTTAGGTTTTCAGGCATATAAATAAACAGCATCTTCCTTCAGGCTTAGTTTCTTCACTGTCTCATAACCACATATCAACAGCACACTGGATGGCACAGCCAATGCAATGTTTGGTATAATTCCTTTGGTCACGGCCATTGGTCCTTCTTTTCTCCATAGTTCTAAAAACACTTTGGCCATTGATCTTTTCCCTTCCACCTGGTAAAGGCAGAAAATAAGGGAAATCAGCAAGAAGGGAAATCAGCAAGAAGAAAAAAGAAAATAACAGGGCTAAAAATAATGGCCGGTCAGTCGCCGGTCAAGATCAGTATTTGGTTGAAACTGTAGTAACATTGACTGGTCAAAATGACCGGCAAGGCAAAGATTTGACCGGACAATTTCCAATTCTGGCCGGACATTGTCCGATGACCGGCCGTTATTTTTAGCCCTGAATAATGAAAAATGATTCAAATGTAATAAAAATGAAATAGTCCATGGCTGCCACTCTAGCTTGAATGAGTACAATCTGTGTTTAATTGGTTTAAGTTAAACTTACAGTTGTTTGGATCAGGTTATTAACACCGTGTTTACAGTTTTTACTTTATTAGGGACTATGTAATCAGTCATTTAATAAATAATTGAGGGTGGAGCAGTGCAAGATGGGGGAGGGGCCATTAGAGGGGAATGGGTGATGGCCTGGGTCACCATGGTGTTTTTAATTGGAATCTGCCCTCCTCTAATTGATGACCAGCCCTTACTACATGTATATGTTGAGATGCTGGAGGAAAAAGCTCAATGTTACAAAACTATGGCTGAACTCAGCCTTCCATCATATTTCCTTTGTATTTTCAAAGTCAATGGCTTGTGAGATGTTGTAACAGTGACAACTTGGACGGGGGTTTGATGGAGAGTGGGGCTAATTATATGCAGCTGTGGAACTACCTTATTATAGGAAACTAACGCTCCATGAAATTAACGTGAATTTTCGAAATTTGTGTTAATTTAAGTTGCATTAATTTTCGTGAGCGTTAATTTCCACGACATTAATTTAGTGGAGCGTTAATTTCTGCGACCTTAATTTCCATTATTATAACCCCAAATTCTGGATCCTGTCCAGACACATTTGACACCTAGGAAACAATGGCTTTCTGTTTTCTGCACACTGTATTTAAATCTTTTACAATGTACCGTAAAAGCCTAAAAGTATATTGGTTACAATATTTCTAGTTCATTCTCACTTCCAGAAGAGCAGTTCTCAACATCTTTCAGTTTTTTATATTCAGTGTTGAAATAAAATGTGTTCCTGTTACCACCACAAACTGTTTCTTTGTGTCAATTGCATTAATTTCCTTCATTTTGAAATTTTACCTCCTCTTTCGCGTTAATTTCCTTTATTCAGAAGTAATTTCCCCTCCTATTCGCATTATTAAATTTAAGTTGCATTAATTTCAAATACCTTAATTAACACGATCGAGCATTAATTTCAGACCTATAATAAGGTATGCATAATATTAATTATTTGACTAATTTAGCTTGATAATACATTTGTTGTCCCAATTCAGGAGGAAATGTATAAATTTCTCTATCTGGAATCCTCTGGAGAACTGTCACATGATCTGAATTGGGACAACAAATGTACAACTTAAATCGGTCAATGGTGTTACTTAAAGTGCCATTACGACGAAAATTTACCATTTCGATTTGCCACTTTTTCAGTGTCTATAGGTCAATCAGTATTAGAAATATCCGAAATAGTAAAAAATATTCCCAAATGAGCATCTTAAACCACAAATTTTAGGAGAGTTTACTGGTAAAATCCTGTCCGCCATTGCTGGAAGCCGTGCCCTTTGTTCAGCTTTAAACAAACTGGTTTATTCACCGGAAGTGATGTCATACACTTAACACGACAACCTCGTGGCGCGAAATAGCGTGCATAAAAAAGTAGCCAACCTCGCAAAGATAAATATAACTTTCTTCTTATGTACGTGAAGACGTTTTTAGTAGAAATATGCCTCCAGGCGTTGTGTTCTGCAGGCGAGCGTTAAGTGTATGACATCATTTCCGGTGAATAAACCTTTGTTTAAAGCTGAACAAAGGGCACGGCTTCCAGTAATGGCGGACGTGTAGATTCAATATTCGGAGCTAAAAAAATAAGACTTCCTGTCGTTGTATCGAAAAACAATTTGAACTGGTAATAATATATGAACTCTACTTTATGAATATGCAAAAACATTGATATGTCAAAATTTGATCGTAGGGGCACTTTAAGTTTAAACATATTGTACCTGTAACCTGGTTCTTATTATTTCCAGCGGGTTCCCAATAACTGCTGTATTGAGGCCTGCAAGTGCTCCTGCTGTCCCCTGTACCAAAATATGCGAGGTCCCATCAGGGACATAATAACTAAGGACTCCGAGGTATATACCATATGACCCCCACCACACAGCACTGTCCAGCCCCATAGAAAGAAGGGACGCAAGGAAACCCCTATAAAGGCCCCTGACTCCATGTTTTTTGTGAATGTCAAAAACTATTGTGGATGTGCTACGAATTTTAGTTTTCACAGGGTTTTTAGTCTGTCCTTCTAGCATTCTCTTCTGTGTTATGACTTGCGTAGGGTTTGCAACACACTGCTCGACGATCGCTGCTAGAAATCCTGCAGCAAAACCTTTACTGACATCTTCCAAAAATGACAACTCGGCCCTTGATGTTTCATAAGTTGTGACATAAATACTGCCAGTTACAACGCTCAATTGTCCTATCAAAAAGCCCCTATAAAGACCTCGCAAGCCTTCATGTCTTGCTGTTTTGGTTAAGGCATCCAGAGTGTTCTTGTAGAGAGAGTTGGTTCGTTGTACTTGTAGTCTTGTTCGTATCACCGCTGCAGGATGAAGCACGGCGTTAACTGAGAGAAGGAACCCGCTGTTGTAGACATAATATTTCCATTTTATCATGTGCTGCCATTCGATTTGTCTGACGGCTTCTGGCATTCTGCATATTTATTCGTTGGCTGTGAAAAAAAACACCGGAATAGTCCCTATCACGTGATGTTAAGGGGAATCCCGGGCTTCGCTCCAGTCCCCGAACGCATCACAAAGTCTTGCCCCTCCCTAGGTAGGGCATTTGATTGAGTCTCGCTTTCTATAAAGGTCTGAGTCCCGGCGGTTGAGGCATTTAACGGCAAAGAAAAGTTGGTGGTAGGGAATTGGTCAAACAGAGTGAAAATAGCAAATTTTACATCCGAATGTTTATAAGAGATTTGCACTCGAACTCGTTCTAAAGCTCCACGTGCACGGTGGAACATTTGCATATAAAGCTTCTGATTCAAAAATTATGTCAAATGCCCCACAAGTGCCTGATTTTTTTTTTTTTTGGGGGGGGGGGGGGGGGGAGGGTTGGGGGGAGGGGAATTTAACTCGTGGCTACTGATTTTCGATAAAAAAAATTATACAGTAACACCTTTCAGTACCCTGAAGCAGCCAGCCAGTACCAAGCTGAAGAAACAAATCCTCGGTTAAAATGTATCCACTGGATAGGTAGTTTAATATCCCGCATCGATAGCGTTACATTCACTTTTTGAACAACCGGATTAGCCCGCAGTGGCTAACTTAGAATGTAGACTTTTCAGTAATAAACGTACTTCCTCTTGGTGCCGTACTTCAGTTTCACATTCACTTTCACGGTTCAAATGGGAGCGCTTTATATATTCGAGGGAACGCTTTATACTTTCTAACTCTCAGTCATTTTTGTAGAGGGGGGAAGCCATGAACAAACAACCCTCCGAGCAAGGGTGACAACAAACTGAGCTTAACTCACATGTGTTATCGGGATTATAATAGTTAAGCGAGAGGCCACAAACTCAACACATGCTGTGTGTGTGTGTACGCTTCCGGACTGTCAGTGGTTGCCAAGCGAATTCGAAGCGGCCGAGTCGTGGACTAAAGAAACCACGAAAAGGTTCCCAAACATGTGACTCATGGTTGCGTTTCCCTGATTTATGATCAGCTGACTTAAAATCCAATCGAGGCTTACTCACAATAATGTCTGCACATGTGTGGTATTTAAACAAAATAATAAAGTAAAAGTTTGTCAGTTGTTGTCTGATGAATGAAGTTGATCGTGAAGCACTGACTCAGATGCAAACCGACGAGCGATTATCAATATCTGCTTGAAATCTGCTCGATTTATGCTGATAAAACTTTAAAACTATCCTCCAAAGACTCAGAATCTTCAAATTAAACTTAAAATCTCCCATATTGACTTAAACCAAGTCTAAAAGCACAGAAACGTTGTTGTTGTCTGACACGCACGTACGGCCTTTCTTATTAAAAGGCCGCCATTTTTAATTTAAAACAGTGACGTCATGGGGCCTAGAACTTATCAGCTACGCCTTTAACACTGTATTTCGGGAGGGGGAGGGGGGTTTGCCGTACGAATTAATCCAAGTTTGAAATAAATCTTATTTCTCTTGGTCAGTCTTGTAGAATTCTTATTTTCTTGTTGTTTTCTCTTCAGAAAGGTTAAAGTGGTAAAAAAAACACTGGCCAATACACCACCCATCATTTTTGTTGATACTCGCGTTTTATATCCGCGTCTTCTAGACAGACGCACACAGCTCATTCGCTAGTTTTCGACTTAAATATCTCATAAAAATAAGTGTATTGTTTTCCTGTAAACAAATCTTAGCATTATATTGTGCAATTTAATTGTATCGGTTCGTAGTCATGGAAACAACAGTGTATTTTTGAGCATCGACTTCTCTGCACCACGGTATACTTCGCTCAAACGCATTCATTCCGCGTCTCACCAGATCTACAACAGGTAAGAGTTTGATTATCTTTCTCCTTTACCTTGTTTTTAATATCTTCCATCTAAAATTACTTCATTTTCCATTTCTATTTAATTTTACACTTTCATTAATATCCTCTATGGCTAATAAGTAATTATCATTTGAATTATAAGTTTATGAGAACACATGATCACGGACGCGTTAAGTGAATTTCGCATAGTTTTATTTAGAACTGTATGGTATTAATCAGTAAAAAAACACAGACAAAAACAATATTACTACCAAACGCGCTAAATAATATAAATTTCAATTCGATCTGTGGATTAGTCGGGTCCTGGCTTTGATCAGCCCCTATAGTTGTTTCAGGTCACGTTAGAAATTCAGAGGTTCAAACTAACCAGCATAACAAAAAATAGAAGCCATCAAGAATTTCGATTTGAATAACACGATATCCGAAGAACTGCAAAACAAAAGAAAACACGTGTTCAGGGTAACTACGTAAAAACTATGTTGGCAGCAGCTATGAAAGTTTTCAAAACAATTTATTTGATAGCTTGTTGATTTGTCTGCAAATAAAGGTAACGAAAAGAGACGCGTATGTTTATGTATATATACAGTAGACTCTCCGTTAATTCGGACTCTCAGAGAAAATACACAATAGCTCGATCTAGCGGGAGTTCGAGTTAACGAGTATAGCATTGAATTACAGAACATTGATTCTGCGCATTAAACTTCCGTATCAGATGATTATTTTGATCAACAACCAATAATTATACTCTGGATTAAGAATTTGTCAATACAGTACCGACCCTGTATCACAAATATGTTCACTTTAATGTGACTCATAATAAAAAATGGTCAAAGATTTTTCTACCAAAACTGTTCATCAAATAATCCATCAAAGTAACGAGTGCGAGTTAACGGGAGTGGATGATTAATTGATTGGGCGGGGAATTGTTCTGAAGGGATCCAAAATCTTGTTCGAATTAGTGAGAAGTTCGAGTTAACCGGGGTTTGAGTTAGCTAGGGATTACTGTAATAGAGTGAAGAAAATCCAGGTGAGCTTCCTTTAGTTCGAGTAAGACGGTGTTCGAGTTAACAAGAATCTACTGTATATACGGATGCATGAATATGTACGAGAATACGTATTCACGCAATTTTCAGTTTGACTGGTTGCCTGTAACTGAAGCTCCATCAATTGACAAAACTCGTTTTTAAGTAACAAAGATATAACGCGCGCTTTTGTTGGTTAATTAGCATGACACGTGGCTGGCGTTCTCTTATGTTTTTTGTGATGATAACCTTATGTGAAAGGAATAATTGAACTTTGCAAAATATCTGGAGATCAAACTGAAATTTAAATTAGCCTGCAGAATTATGTTATCGCTGCTCTGAACATGTTTTTGAGAGTCCGCGTAACAAGCGCACAATAAATAGGAGACATGTGAGACTTTTAACGGTTAAAATACACAAGAACATATGACTTTCTAACAGAAAAGAGGAAAAATCATAGCAAATCGGAAATAAAATTTCCTTCCTCTGATTTAGTGATCTAGCTGCATGTATATTCGTATTTTTATGTGCTGGGGGTAATTTAACGTAGTATGAACTATTATATCCTAGCTTTACCCTTCTGCCTTATTAAAAGTTGTCTGATCAAGTCTTGAAGAAAACCACAATGGCTCAACTTCATGTTCAAGGTGGATATCCCCTCAAAGGTTTGATCAAAATCTCTGGCGCGAAGAACGCCGCCCTTCCATTGATGGCAGCCAGCATTCTCACCGCTGATCCAGTTCACTTGCAGAACATGCCCAAGATCAGTGATATTGACACTATGGCGGACATCTTGAAAAGCTATGGAGTATATGTTGTGGCAAAACAGGAAGGACTCGTGCTTTGCGCCGATGCCATGCACCGCATCCCGTCGTATCCTGAGCTAGCCAACAAGATTCGAGCGTCCTTCCTAGTCCTAGGCCCCCTGGTAGCTCGTATTGGCCAGGCCACAGTCTACTCCCCTGGGGGCTGCAAGTTGAACCAGTGTGCCCGGCCGGTAGATCTACATGAACTTGCTCTGAAAGCGTTAGGAGCAGAGGTGAACAAATTCAGCAGCCAATACGGTGAAGGTTTCAAAGTTTCTGTTCCAGGTGGCCGACTTCATGGAGCTCAAATCAAGTTCGATAAAGTTTCAGTTGGAGCGACGGAGACTGCTCTGATGGCTGCCTGCCTTGCGCAAGGTACAACGGTGATAGAAAATGCTGCCATGAATCCTGACGTCACAGACTTGGCGAACATGCTTGAGAAGATGGGAGCACAAATCGAGGGGACTGGAACCAACAGACTCGAGATTCGCGGGGTAGAAAGGCTCCACGGTGTCAAACATAACGTGGTTCCCGACAGAATAGAAGCTGGGACATACGCCGTGGCTGCGATGATAACTCGTGGAGACCTGGAGTTGGATCTTGGAGGTGCAAATAACGTGGTGATACTGAAGGCCGTCCTTGAGAAGCTTAAAGAGGCTGGTGCCAAGGTAACAGCGACAGAGACAGGGATCAGGGTAACAGGATCAGCTAGACCACACCCAGTAGACATCATTACCCAACCGTTCCCAGGATTTCCAACCGACATGCAGCCCCAGTGGATGGCCCTGATGAGTCTCGCCGATGGTGACAGTATTATTGAGGACAACATCTTCGACCAGAGGATCAAACATGTCGATCATTTGAAAACCATGGGCGCTAAGATCGTAGAAATCGTTTCCCAGTCAGCCAACAAAGCCATGAAAGTCACCGGAATCGATTTCAGTGAGCTCAACTCAGATCAGGAGGTGACTGCGACTGATCTCCGTGCTGCTGCTGCTCTTGTCCTTATCGCTATGGCAACAAAAGGTAAAACCACCATCCGGGATATATATCACCTGGAGCGTGGATACGAAGATGTTGTTGACAAGCTCACCAAATGTGGAGGTCGCCTCAAGAAAGATGACATGCCCGAGTCCGCATAAGCAAAAGAGAAGCTCTGATGGCTGTTTTTTGCGATGAACTTAGTTTCTCGTAGACTCAAAATTTAGTTAGCATATTTCGTATTAGGATTTATTTTGACATTTCAGTAGGATTATGCAATGTACTAATCAGGTTGAAGATATCATTATTGTAGTAGCGACAATGAAAAAAGCCTTATACCTTGAAGTGTTTCAACTTAATTTAGTGTTCAACAGATCGCCATGTTTTAGTTCATTGACTTCATTTTAGCATAATGGCTTACGTTCATTTTATCATGATTGTGGTTTGATAAACTAGTTTATTCAGTATCATGAAAGATATATTTTACTTTTTAAATTACTATAGCTTTTTAACATTAGTACAAGCATGATGACACTGTTACAAGTAAAAGCATTTTTCTCTATCTGGAGACCGAGTCATTAATTATGGGAGCAAGGTGGTGGGCGAGAAAAGGGGGGGCGGCCTGAGATTTTCTTTTGCTTAACTGGGAGGGGGGAGCTAAATTTATAAAACAAAAACATGTGTTACAGGATTTGGAGTCAGGGGGGTCATGCAAAAAATGATTTGTCACCGGGGGCAGTCTTAAAAACAATAATTTCTCGGATAACCGGAGGGGGTTATAACCCGGATGAAAACATCGTTTGGGGATGCGTTAGCAAAAAACTGCTTTAACGCTTTTTGACACTAGCCTTGTCACTATCAATACAAAATAAATGAATTTGTTATGGTGTTTATGATCAGGAGCCAGGAGCCTGTCCCATTACCCGTATGCCAGGTGTGGTAAGTTTTCGCTTTAATTGTATTCGGAAGCATGCACCATTGCAATAATAAACTGCTTGTTTGTTTTTATCACTCATTTTTTTTAAGAAAAAGGAGGCTTATAACCGGGGAAGAGATTTTACGGTATTCGGGTTACCTATGTAGACAAAAACAGAGTGGAAGTCTGTGGCTACTCTAGAGCCCAATCCTAAGGCCAAGGATGCTCGGTCAAAAATTACAAGATGGCGGACGAAGCAGAACAAAAATGATATATTTATTTTCAGTGAAAAATACGACCGTTAGTGGACAGATAGGATCATAAAGATTCCAGAGACTCGAAGAACTACTCAATTTTCTTTAATGTGCGACAGGTGAATTGATATTTATGGTGACTTTCGTCTGAAACTCGATCTTCGTCGCCCGGGTCGTCGACTGTTGTCAGTGTTGAGTGTTGGCTTCGGTTCAGTCCTGTACTAAACAACTTCTATGTCCGAGGCTCTTCTAAGGCAAATTTGAGTAACAATCTTGGTGTAGGAACACTTGCCAATACTTTGAAATGAGGATTTTGCACAGTTTATATTCTTCGCTATGCAGAAGTCAGGGCACACGGAGCTGTCTGGTCTCTACAACAAGTATAATTATGCTGCTTTTATTACCTGGTATGTTTCTTGGAGTGATATGTATAGGAATAGATCAACTTCTAACATTGCCTGTTATTTACAATAACTACTACAGCAGAGCTGTTGTGGACAACATGGGGCATGCGCTAATAGGTGGAATCAGCTGGCTCATAGTTGTTGGGATTCATAGGGAGGGGATTGCACAGGCTGTCATTTGTGCTTTTATGGCAAGTGCAATTGATTTGGACCATTTCCTTGCCGCTGGATCCTTTAACCTTAAGGTACATGTAATTATCTCATCATCATCACCATACAACCATCATCATTCATCGTCATCATTATTATCATCATAATAGAATTAATTGTATTATTATTTTTAACTATTCGTGTTTTAAACCCAGCCAGTCAAGTTATGTCATATCTAGTTATTTTTCTTAGTTTCTCTTTATATACCTACTTTGATGTTGTCATATACATGTAGACATGTACATTTATATCATAATATGTTGATACAACAAACACTGTCAATTAATTTGTCAAAATTAGTAACAATACTTGCTTTTTGCTGATTTTAGATAGGTGCGAAAAAATTCCTTAAATTAATGGGAGAATGTGGTCTGCAATGCACCCTTAGTAAGATCTTCTTAATACCATGAGTAAATTAGTTTTTCTTAATATACTCCTCAGGATGCACTCTCACTCCACCACAGACCCCCGTTACACACTACAACAATCATACCAGTTATAGCTCCTATCCTTCAAGTGTGGTGTGCTCAACATGTCCCCTGTTTACATTTCCTACCATACATGTTCACAGTATCTGTCCTATCACATCATATAAGGGATGCTCAGCGCCATGGACTATGGTTCTGGCCCCTTGGTAGTACACCTCCATTGCCATACTGGCTGTACATAGTATGCATCGTTATACTGCCGTATTTAGTTCGGGATACTCTACAGATGATTGACAATCTGCCAGTTGGTACTGCTGTTATACCATGCAGACAAAGCCCCAATGACAGTTTGATACAGGTGATATAGAACAGAGTCATAAAACCAAAGCCAAAATAATTACAGTGCCAATCAGGAGCAAGTAAAAACACAATGAGCCAATCACAAACTGAAGTAATCCATGATTAGTTGTACTTGAACCAATAACGAGGAAAAGTAAATGCAATCATGGAGAACTCTTACTAAAATGAACATTGATTGCCTGGTGGACCAAAACAATGATTGGTTTTAGTGTAGAATTTGATTGGCTGATAATTACAGTGCGACTACTGAAAGTGGAGCCACTTAGACTGAACAAGAACCAATCACACTGTAGAACGAAAACAAATAATTCCAACTTTGAGTTAGTTGAAATGCTATTGTGTTGTACTCGACAATAATTTGCTAAAATAACCGAAGTTGGAATGCTTTGTTTTCGTTCTGCAATGTGATTGGTTCTCGTTGTCTAAGTGGCCCCGCTTTCAGTAGTTGCACTGTAAAACATTTTTGACAGCCAATAGGAAAACTAAGCAAATGCAAAACCAACACAATCACATTTTTATCATTATTTTCGACACTCAACCAAAAACCATTCTACTACTTTACAGTTGAATCTCTTGTATTAAAGCAACCAAAGTTAATGTGAAATGAAGGTGCTTGCTTACGAGGTGTTTCAAAGGACGTAATTTGACTGAAAAGCAAAGTAAATGTGTTTTAAAAACATGTCTGCTCAGATCTGGGAGGTACAATGTATGAACCACTGTAATTTTACAGCCTTTGGTTTATATTATTTTCAACAGTTTTATTTAACATACAATGTATTTCAGTAATGTGGTTTGTAGATAGAGTATTAACATGTATACACCTGTACTTTCAAGAGGTTGTCAAAGAGAAATGACAAACAACATTTCCAGATGGAAATGCATTGTGATTACAACTGGCCAGCCATGTGCAACTTATACATGTACATAAACTACATGGTGTAATTCAAAAATTGAATTGAATGATATAACTAATATTCATTTAAAGTTTTTTTTACCCTAAAAATAAATGAATTCACCAGACTTTCAGCTCAGTGGCATAGCTCGGGGGGGGGGGGGGGGGGCACAGTTGCACCCCCTCTGCCAACTGAGTCAGATTGACAGAAGTCGTCAATAGAAAATATCGCAGAATTCATCATTTTGCCACCCCCCCCCCTCCCCCCCCCCCCCCCCCCCCCCCAGTATCCCCAATTTGTAGGGTCTCCCTATGTCCCTGTTCCAGCTAAAACCACAACCATTGTGGTCTGATATGTCCTCAGTTGTTTTTCTTTTAATTGCTGTTTGTTTGTGACAACCTCTTGAAATAGGTGTATTTTTAGAAAGTTCTTGTAATTCGAAACTGCATGTGTTAGGGTTAGAGTTAATTTACAAATGTTGAATGCATAGAGTATAAATTTTGGTGCACTGTTTGTCCATCCAAGATGGGGTATAAAGAAAGTTTGGAAGCCTTATTGCCAACAGCATCAACATAAGCTCTAGATTTGTGTAAGGTATGAAACTTTATGTGTTAAATAAATTCAATCAGGGCCAAAAGAAAATGGGACTCTGATTGTTCAAGAGGTTGGCAGCAATACTGATAATGAGAAGTTCTCTAACATGCTTTCTTTCCGAGCATGGCCACACATTTTTTGGGCTGTGGTGAAACTGCGTTTGCCCCCCATCTTGAGGCCTAAACTTCAGCATGTGACCGTTTGCCAATACAAGCGAAGGCCATAGAATAAAAGCATTTTTGGTCTGCATGATCGTTTACACTACGAATTTTATCCAGCCGAACCAATATTTTTGGTACCGTGCCAATTTTACCCATGCTTGGACTTATCTACTTAGAAGGGCCAGGTATGGGTAAAATGTTTTTGTTTGGCAATCCATTTACACTGCAAAATTTATCCAAGCCGAACTCCTTTTTTGGTATGTGTACCAATTTTATCTGAGCCGTACCAAAAATCCAGTATAGTGTTAATGGGTCTTAAGTACTAAGCTTTTACAACAGAACACAACATAACTATTGTAGCATATATTAATTGGCAGCTTGTTGTTTACAGTAACATGTAAGGTGTTAATTTGCACTAACTTAATCTTGGGTTGGGAAAATACCCTTGAGCTATAGGTGAGAAGGATTTTATAATCATGAAACGACCACCACCTGAATTGAAATATTCCAACAAAACAACACACACTGTTGAATCGTATTTAATTTATTACTTTAAAATTCTCCCTATCTAATATAATATAATATTTAATTTATATAAAATAATGATGTAACTAAGATCCGGGGGGAACTCCCATATATAAGGGGGTGAGATGCTTGTCGTACCTTTTAGGGGTCAAAGTCACAGGTTTTGGTACCACTTAGGGTACCCACGATCAAACACAGATATTTTTATGTAAAGTGGTACCTTTTAGGAGTCAGGTTTATACAATTAAAGTGCCTATAAGCCCAAAGTTTTTATGTTAATCAGTGATTCATTTTGCCATCAGCCTTTGGCAATTTGTTTAAATATTTTTCAAATGTCCAAAGAAGACATCTTGGCCCGGGGGGGGGACTCCCTTATGTGAGGGGTACATGGATGCTCGTCGTACCTTTTAGGGGTCAAAATCAGGAGTTTGGTACCACTTAGGGTATCCAACATCAAATACAGACATTTCTATGTAAAGCGGTACCTTTTAGGGGTCGGGTGTCAATTGAACAAAAAAGCTGTTATCAATTTACATTTTTATTATCTTTTAGGGGTCAAAATAAGCTTGAGCCACGCCCATTTTAGTACCTCTTAGGGGTCAAATCGAAAACGTCCGACGAGCATCCCTACCCCTTTTATATGGGAGTCCCCCCCCCCCGGGCATCTTGGTCAATAATATATTAGGCCAAATTGTGCGAAATAAATTTCTGTACATGCAATTGCTTACAAGTTGTTTTTGTTCAAGAAATCATGAAACTCATGTACACAACCATTTACATGCTAAGAAAAATTGGCAGGATCAAGGCCAATTTTGCCTTAAAATGTCCTAATCAAATACCTATCATGAGACAAGTGTCTAGCTAAATATTCTAGCAAAAACACTGTTACTGGGTAATATCAATTCTACATCAAGTGAAGAGTAAAACATTTTTTGATTCGAGTGTTGCATTCTATGAGTTTCTAAAGGTTTCTATTTCCAATATGCTAATTACGTGATGTCATAGAAGGCTTAATTTATTATACAAAAAAATTAAAACGTACTGGTAGAGTGTACACATCCATGTTATATCTGGGCCTCAGTAATTTTACCAAATATTTTGTATAAATCAGAAATACTTTCATTCACAAGGAGAAAGAAATGATAGTAAATCCGCCTCCTATGACATCACATCATTAGCATATTCGAAATAGAAATTTCAGTTTATAACTCGTAGATGCAACACTCAAATCAAGAAATATTTTAATATTCACTTGATGTAGAATCAATAGTAATGATAAAAAGGTTGGGTTCATACGCACTTTAAGATCCCCTATCTTACAATTAGATGTAACATAAAATCCCCTACTTAATTGTATGACGTACCAGTAAATGAGATCCCAGTTTACATTATTTAAAACTAGTAATTAATATCCCCTTCTTAACAATATAAGTAATAGATACACAATTAGTGGCGGTGCTTTATCGGATTTACAAACTCGAGCTGAAAGCGAGTCAGAGTAATTGAAGGGGTGAGCAAGCACGGAACTAATTCTGTATCTGACTTATCAAACGTCTAGATGTATAGAGTCATGTTTTCGAAGAAAACATTTATGTAAATCAGGACGAAACCTGTATCAGAATTACAGTTCACTTATCATTTTTTACATCATTAATTATTAATGAGTTTGAAATGTAATTTATAATACGGCCCCGCGGACGTTCCCTTTGAAAACCATTTACAAACTTCGTGTGAAGGGCCGTACGTGTTTGACGTGGCGGGCCGGAAAAAGCCGTCCGACCCTCGTTCGACTTTTTGCTTCTTGTTGTGCCATGTGAAAGTGGTCATATGATAATAAAACTTATTATCAGGTCGGGCCGAACGGGAAATATTTGGCTCTCGGTAAATTTGTACAGATCTCGCTGTCATGACCTCGAGACAAATAGTTTCCCGTCCGGCCCTCCCTCAGTCAATAAGTACCTAATATTTGATTTACAGTTCATTCAATATTAAATTAATTCCATGTTAATATTTCACATTTCTTATAGAGATCAAAGTTGCGACGTGTAGTTTGCATTGAGCTTCCGTCGATCACTAAAAGTGGGAGGGGCTTAGTCCCAAACGTCTGCGCATCCAGACTCATTTTGGCCATTGCTTTAAAATCTACACAACGTAAAACCTTTTACACAACTGGAAAACTCAAGGTTTTACGTTAAGGCTAAGGATTTTTTCTGCGATTGTGCGATTTGAAAATTCAGTTCAATTTGAAATCGTCGCTCTGTTTTTGTTAGGTCTGGACGCATTTTTGTGCTTATATAATTGTTTTAGAAAACCTGAGTAAGAAAAGAAATAAAAGGCGAATAATAAAAGATACACTAAACACAGGACAAATTTGATGATCACAGTTAATTACCCCGCCAACTTTGTATTATTGACGTCGCGACTTTGATCTTGCGCCAGTCATGCAATAAAACTATGAACGGTGGCAAGACCCCACTCTGTTAATTACAGTGAATAAGTACTATTCAGAAGAACTAAGCTGTTTGCTGTAAGATTCAATAAACTTAAAGCTTATAGGTTCGATATGAAAAATAACTATGTCTTTGTAACAGTGCCACAGGCTTGCTGTTCCAGCAGGAAGCCCTCGTCTGCGTGTAGAACTTATGACCGTTTCTTATAACGAACTAAGGAAATTTAGGATTGGAACCAGAAAAACATGTTTTCGCAAACGCAATGATTTGTCACGATTAGCTGACACTTGGATGCACGTCGTTTTCAAATGAGCCACATACCCAGGGCGCACGCGCAAGGACGTGAATTGCCGTAGTTACTCGATGCGCGATCATGGCGAAAAACTGTAACAACATAATAGTACCATAAACAGTCAGAAAGGCCAACCCGACTACATCAACTCCAAGAACTTTCAACTTATTATGACGCACTAGCACCATTATGATCACCATCCAGAGAACGTTGGTTATCAGAAACACCATAAGGGTGGAATTCCTGAGATCAGCCAGTTTCTCTTTTAGTTCTGTGTTCCCATCGAAGCCGGCCAGTTCGGGCATCAAGACAGCTTGTCGGAGTCCATCCCAGAAGTCGAACTCAGCGCCGTTGTCTCCATTATCAGTTTCTAAGTGATGTGTGGGTAGTCGGCCCAGCTCTCGGCGAGCCTGGCGGATTTTCACTTGACCTAAAATGCGAACAAACTATCTATAAGCACAAACATGTCCCACATGGGTTAGAAGCACTCAGGAATATACAGCTATTTCAATTAATGTTGTATACTCCCTAATGTCCTATTTCCTATCTTCCAATGGTATTAATTAGGGTATTCCCAGACCGAAATGAGTTAGGGTTACGAGTTATACGACCTGGATGACTTAGTCTACTTAGCTTACAGCCGTCCGACAATTTAAAAATGCCTTAGTCCCAAATACCCCATTCCCTAATTCCATATTGCCTAATACATATTCCCTAATGCCCTATTTCCTATCTCCCAGACAACATTAATAGCTGTATATGAAGAGTAAGCGGTTTCACTGGTATGACGAAGATGAAACCAGCGATGAAGACGTAATGCGGTTACTAAACGACTAATTATAATTTGCATGACTGAAATTTTACGCGCGGCATTAGTGATCAACGAATGTTAGACACCAGAGACTCCTATGTCTCCGACGTAGAACCGTGAGTCAAAAAGGATTTTGATTTGTCAGTACCTATTATTCAGTAACTTTCTGTTATGACTGTATAGTCTTCATTGTGAGCTCGTGAAGGTCTGTTCTAACATTGCGGTATTTTTAGCTTTTAAGGTCACGTGACAGTATGGCGTTAACCCTGTATTTGTGAAAAATGATCCAAAATTGCCTGAGCAAGCAACAACCACAGGCTAGCCATCCTCACATTTTGTGTATTTGTCACTGATATGTATTTCCGTTAATCTACTATTTCTTAACAAAGTCCCCGAAACTCACTCATGTAACCGATTGTGAAATAATATGCCTTTTGACTTGATTCTGCTGTGTCTGTGTTGATTTAGCGCGCGCTCATAATACAGCTTGGACTTCCTGTGGCTCAGGTTGTTTACATACAGCTCGGGCTTCCTGTGGCTCATCTCGCTAAGTACATAAAAGTACACACTCGTGACAAATACACAAAATTCGAGGATGGTTAGCCTGTGCAGCAACCATGGACTACTGTCGACGTTGCCATCAACCCTCGCGCGCTCGTCTCGGCTTCTCCGACCACGCGCTTCGAATTCTCATTGGAAGAGCCTGTGGAGGAAGCAGCGATTGTGCCCCTGGCGCCTTTAGCTATCCTGTAAACGTACTGTATATGATTCATACAGCACGTATTACTGTTTCCACACACCCACCTGTGTTAGGATACTGTAGTTTCCTGATGGCCTGCCACAGCATGGTTATATGTGCAGTCTTGTGAACCTTGAATGTCTCCTGCACCAGGTCTTTACCCATGCTCTTCAGGTCTTCCAGGTCACTTGGTTCAGTGTAGCTGTTATCTTCAAAGTGAGGCCAGTATTCACCAAGACCCAGATCTTCCAGCCAAGTTTCGACGTTATCCTATTGAAACGATAATATAACATACTTAAAACTATTTTGAAAATGTCTCCCATCGCAACATTGTGGGTTCTCCACCATCGCAACATTGTGGTTTCTCCACCATCGCAACATTGTGGTTTCTCCACCATCGCAACATCGTAGCTCTCCATCACGATTCATTCACAATTTCCGATTACTCATCATTTCACAGCTAGAGAAGTAGCAATAAAGGTAATGATGACGGATCAAGGAACTAAGACTCCTTATAGATGGTATTTTATAGTACATAGACAACGTTAGATTGTGCAAATTCAAATTATTTTATGGCAGCAGTAAACGAAGCTAACTGTGCTGAAGCTTCATTTTACCCATCTACTGTACGCGGTTTTGAAAACGTTTACACAGAAAATCAATTCAGCGCAGCTGTTTTCATTGTTATTCATTGACTTGGGCTTACAATGAATGCATTGAGAAAGTCATGTACATGTTGTCGATCTCCACTTCAATGGAGCCAGATGCTAGGCAAGGAAATAAGAGAATACACGAAGAAAACAATACAGGTACAGGGTGACTTACCGGGACTCCTTCCTCAATCTCCACTTTTGGGATTCGTTTCACCTCGCGGGTCAGTTTCTGTCGATGCCCTCGTCTCTTGACGCCGATAGTGTCTAAATCCTAATAAAGTAATCAGTATTAGCGGAGCTCTGTGCACACACAGAAAGGGTTCGACTCGCAGGTCTTGTCTTTTTCTTATGTTTGGGTATGGTTTATTGTATTTCTTTCCTTTCCGTATTCTTTTTTTCAATGACAGTTGCACAATAATTTCAACATAGAGGAGTATATTGAAGGTCGTGCAGACTGAAATATCTATCATTTTCACATCAGGTTTTCGTTTTTGAGAGCTTTCAGAACGGAAATACCTTGGAGTTGACCTATTGAATACACGTGATCAAAAATTGGGAAAAAAGGAAATAATTACTTATTCAGAAAGTGAAGCATTATCTCTTGGAGCTTCCTTATAGGATTGACTACAAATACTTTATAATTACGTAAAATGCATACAGTGACTTCGTCTCTTAGCTTTCAGTATGTTCTCACCTTTTCTGTCATTCCACCGATAAACCTCAGTGTATCGTAACCATGCTGCTTAAAGTATGGAACATATATCTGAAGGAAAAAAACGTATAGAGTATTTAAACAAAATCAGTTTTGGTAAGACAGGTAAAATAGGTACTATCATGATCCATAGCTGCCCCCTTCAGTCTTTGAGAAGGCGTCTAAATTGTGTAAAAATAAAAAATAAACACTGTTCTGAAACACTTATAGGTTTGGAGTAAAGATATACATAACCATAGAGCATACCCTTTCTATAAATTCGTGGTTTTAATTTGTAAGTTTACAGATAAAGGACCACCCCGTGACCACCTAATAACTCATGACCCGTGACGGACCAAAAAAAACACTCTGAATTTCTAACGAGGCCTGAAACAACCATGGGGGCTGATCAAAGCCAGGTCCCGGCTAATCCACAGATCGAATTGGAATTTAGCGTGTTGGTTTCTGCGGAGGGAGGAAAACCGGAGAACCGGGAGAAAAATCCTCGGAGCAAGGGCGAGATACCAATAAACTCAACTCACATATGGCGCCGCGTCCGGGAATCGAACCTTGGCCACAGAGGTGAGAGGCGAAGCGCTTAACCACCGCGCCACCCCGGACCAAAACCATGTTTGGTTTTACTTTAAAAACGGATTGACCGATAATTACAAAACATTTTTCACAGCTAATAGAAAAGCTAAGAAAACGCAAAACCATAGGAATCACCCAATTAGTTTTGACACTCTATCGAAAAACGCTCTATTATGTTGTTATCGGTGTCACATACCCTAAAGTCACCCGTCAGCCAGTCTTCTACCAGCACGTCGATGGCATTTACTGTAAGCTGTTCTTGACATGATTCACCTTTAAAAAAAAAGCAACAACAAGTGAAGCGTTAATAAAAGTGTCAATTTCTGGTTTTCTGACTTTTTGTTGCTAAATATACACACTTTAAGGAAATGAACATTTTATGTTTTTGAGGGGGTGGTCACGGATTTTTTTTCATGCATCGGTAAATGGTACGAAATAATATACTACCTTTCTTATCTGTTGGTAATTTGATGACCATCTTTTCGCAGTTTGATGTTCAAAAAGATACAAGGGCCGGGCTATCATTTCTCCAAATTTACGACAAAGATGTGCACAAACAAGGCGTTATCACTCCTTAGACAACCTTTGCCCATCGGGCAAAAACGTCAGATGTATAAAATCCGTGAAGTATTTTGGATTCGACTGAATGTAAAAATTGTAAATCGTATACGAAAGCTATAGCCGCTATAGGCCACATCGACAGAAGGGAAGTAAAGCCCGGTCCTGACTAGCGACATAAGCATAAGAGTATTATGCGCTAGTGAGGACAGCCGCGAAATAAGGATAAGAAAACAAAACGTTCCGTCCTAATCTTGTCCTAGTGAGGACGTGCACGACATAAGTATAAGCATACGCATGCGTATTAAAACACCTCTGGGTCGACTCGTCCGCCATTTTGTTGTCTTCTTTTGAGAGGTGGTGACAAATTTTGCCAGAAATATTTAATACGCATGCGTATGTTCTTTTGCTTATGATTATGTTTCTAGTGAGGATCGGGCTTAACCTGTATCTGTCAAATAATTATAAAGAATTGCCTGCGAATTTCAGGCAAACCCTGTCAACCTACCCAAAGATACGGAGGATCCAAACTCGGATATCGCCGCGGTATACCTACGAGTATTCACCGGCAGAGGAGCCAGCAGATCCTTGCGTTGGTAAACCTGTGGAGGAATTCTTCTAGCAAATGCAGGACCATTCTCTTCATATGAGCTTGACATCGTGCTCGGCAGACTCGTGGACCCTTCAGATGCGTAGGCTGAGTCTTCTTGGCTGCTAATCGTGAGTCCTGTGTCCACCGTTTCTCTTGGAAGGCTAGGGTACGAGCTATCTCGTGAAGTCATATTTACGGTATCCACCTTTTCCCTAGAATGCTTTGGATACTCGACTTTTGAGGTCCTGTCTATCGTATACATTTCTTGCTCTTGACATACCCTAGAAGTGTCATCTTTCAAACTTGTTCTATTGCTTTGCTGTGTTACATCTTCCACACAAGGTTCTGTCAGTGCAATATTCTGTTGTGCCCTGTTCTCTTCACATATCTCTCCCTCATTGCTGTGTTCATCCAGTGCATTCCCGTCCAAGCTGTTTTTCATATCTTCAACATTCGCATCTTCCTGTGGCTGACCAGATGTAATGTCAACTTGCGAATTGCTTCTCGTTCTTTCAGAAGGTAAGGAGGCACCTTGAGGACTCCCCGAGTACTCAAGGCAATCAGGATCTATATCCTTCGGCACTGATGGGGCTGGGTGGCCTCTGAGAAATGACTCAGATTTGAAATATCTTCCATCATAAACTTCTACTAGTAAATCTGAAGGAGAGATCTTCCTATTGCGCGTAGCCCCTGACGTGTGTGACGCACTGCATTGTGTCTGATAATACGTTACTGTATCATCATCTCTGCTGGCGTATAGTTTATTGGCGTCATCGCTGTCATATTCCCATGTTCCTCCTAGAATATTATTACGATAAAATGGAGTTAGTTCTATCAGTCACATTCTTTGAGAACGTTTTAAATGTGACAAGATTAAGAATATTCAAAAGAGCATAATTCCTCGAGACATTTTGTTTTTGTTAATCATTTGATCTGCAATGCAATCTTTAATTAATATATTGTAAAATCAGAATAATAACCAAAGCACACCCCTTATAAAATACGAGATATTCTATAAAGCTTTGGTCAAACGATTTAAGTAACAGTCCGCGCAAGAGGTAGGCACAATTCTATTGTTCAGATGCAATTTGCTTTCCCCACTTTAGTATTTTCTATTTTTCAACTCATCAACCCTTAAATCATAAATTTCTGAAATTATATCCACTAAAAATGCATTTTAAAGGTAGAGTTCTTTTGTGTGAAAACATTTTGTCCAATCAGAAGAGTGCAAAACAATAACCAAGAAAACGTTCAATTAAAAAATGTTCCCCATATTGAAAGTTCGTCATATTGAAAGTTATGAGAGTTTTCACTAGATGCAATTCAAATCTGTTTACAAAATGAGAAAAGAGGTTGTTCTTCTTCAATTTTAGATAGATTTTAATGTCTAAGCCAATGAGGTGGAAGATTGAAACAATACCACAATTAGCACCTTTTTACATTCCATTCATAACATATGCCTACCTCTTGCGCGGACCATTACTTAAACATCAGTACAACATTTGTTGAAATCCGATGTTGAAGCCATTTGACATGACCTTTGAACATTGTTGAAAGGTGTTGAAGTATTATTTCAAACACGAATTGTAGTCTTTCGTCAGGGGATCGAAATATTTGGATCCCCTGATGAAACACGAACAATGAGTGTTTTAAATTACTTGTCATGCGAATGGCTAAACTGAAAATTTACATACGCTTCTTTTCAAACATCATTAGCAAGTATTGTTTACCGTTCTGACTGTTGTGTACTGTTTAAAACACGAACAAATCCCTCCGCCGGCCATTTAGAATGATGAGATTTTATCAGGTATAAAGGAGCATGCACGTGACTGATTTGCTTCATCTAATTGGACAAAATTCTCATTAATTATTCATGAGTTTTGAAATATAATTATTCAATAGATGGCGTATTATTCTTTTTTGCTAGCAACGATTTCAACTAGCGTACCCGTAGTGTAGTGGTGAAGAGTTAATTAGTACAAGGAGTTGGAAGGCCGGTCGAGGTTCGAACTCCAGTGGAAGTACACTTTTTCTTTCTATGTCATTTATTTACTTCTTCACCTCTTACTTGTAGTTTATCAGTATGTAAGTAGTTAGTGGTTCATGAATATGATTATTATTAAGAACAGTTTCATCACTAGGGATGAAAATGGGCTTTTATCGCACGGCGGCCATGTTGAGTCCCAGGAGAATAAAAACCTTTGTTTTCGTCCGGTAAACTCGTTCTGAAACCAACCAGTGCGAGGCTACCGGGGTCAAAACTATTGTTTTATCCAAGATGGCCGAACTGCGATAACAGCCCATCAGTTGAAACACTGACTTGTGATTTTCAACTGGTGTTTCATTGGGTTTCCAAACTCATCCACCTGACCAAATGCAGTCCTCTGACTAAAAGCTCATGAATTATTAATGAGTTTGAGAATGATGTTGAAAGCATGTTGAACAGAGTTCGAATTCGTTAAACTTAGATTCAACACCTCTCCCACATTTAATTGACTTCTGTTGTTCTCGGAAAGTTTGACCGCTTCTTTTAACATTTGTTGAATACAAGCATGCGGACCTATCGCGGCAGGGTGGACGAGTGGAGTCTGTTTCTCATTCCCAGGTCTCTCGCAGCTTATTTACCCAACATTGTTGAAGCGATGTGTAAACCGTTTGACACCCATGCTTTCAACATCCCTTGAACATGATGCAACAAATGTTGTACTGATGTTGAAACCGTTTGACACCCATGCTTTCAACATCCTTCAAAATGATGTAACAAATGTTGTACCGATGTTGAAACCATTTGACACCCATGCTTTCAACATCCTTCAACATGATGCAACAAATGTTGTACCGATGTTGAAACAGTTTGACCAAGCTTTAAGTCAACCAACCAATGCATAATGGATATATATGGTCTATTGTTGCAAGGTCTTACCTGCACGATTTAAAGTATGAGGACATCTTGGTTGAAAAAAACCCGGTCCAACTTCATCAAGTGGTATAGACACCTCGTTATGTTCCGATCTACGTATATCTTGAATGAACTCCAGAGGCCGCTCTGTTTCCCCAGGCAGCGCATTAATTGTTAAGGCGTGAGGGCCTCTGGTTCCGGGCCGGAGATACAAATCTCTTCCTGTCGCGTTGGACGACTCCTTATCAGGTGATGATGGTCGTTCTACACCTTGAAAGTTTCCAGTTCGCTGTCCAGACCATTCTGAAGACGGTGGATGTGTGTAGCCATCAAGTCTACCCGCAGTGTTCCTTTGCTAATAAATCAAGAAAATTTGAAAGATATTAAAAATATGATTATACTTAACGTCGGTAACTCGTGAAGGACTGATAAACCTGGGACCGACTTTATCATATCCGAGAGGATGATGTGATTGTTTAGATTTATCGAGACAAGCCAGAATACAGTTAACAAGAAGACCTTCACAATGGTCATAGGAAGACTTTTTAATGAGGTCATTTTGTTGATCCTATTATAAAGGTAAAAGGTACTAAAATCAAACGTATCAAAATGAGGCAAATGGGAAAGGAATGGATTATAAGTACAAAATGGTCGTTTCTGTTAACTGTTTTATTGGACAATGGTGAGTTACGAGGTCTCATGAAAACACTTCAATACATCTCTGAGCTACAACTTGCAGAGGCAACATTACTCAGCCGTACTTTCCTTCTCGCGATTTGAGAGTGATAGTCGTTTTGCTTACGAAACGTCATAAGTGAATCAGCAGAAGGCACGTGGTCATGTCACGTGAGGCCTGATAACTTCCAACCCCATTAAAAGTGCATGTCAAATGACGTTATTTCATTTTAATTGTTGTTCTTGGTTGGTCTAACAATTCAAGAGATATGCTATAATAACGGGCAATTTTTTGTTAACGTCATCCAAGATGGCGGCCATTTTGATTGATCTAACAAGAGAAGCTAACGAGGAATCTTTTGTTAACGTCCACCAAGATGGCGGCCATGTTGATTGATCTAACAAGAGAAGCTAACGAGCAATTGTTTGTTAACGTCAACCAAGATGGCGACCATGTTGGTTGATCTAACAAGAGAAGCTAACGAGGAAGGTTTTGTTTACGTCATCCAAGATGGCGACCATGTTGGTTGATCTAACAAGAGAAGCTAACGAGGAATCTTTTGTTTACGTTAACCAAGATGGCGGCCATGTTGATTGATCTAACAAGAGAAGCTAACGAGGAATCTTTTGTTAACGTCAACCAAAATGGCGGCTATGACGACAGAGGAAATCGAAGAATACTCGAATAATGACAGTATACATACGTCGAATACGGTGTCTCTAGTACCAGGCCTTCCTAGGTTTTAGGTTTACCCAGTCCTTCCACCTTCCATCCCGTTCATCTTCTGCATGCCGAGAGGCCATGTCGTAACTGCTAGTGACATCAGAGCTTGTGTCATCTTTATAATCCATTTTCATTGGTTCTTTTTGATAACTATGTCTACGGCGTCTTCTCCTCTTGCCATCCTTCGTGCTTTCTTCTTTATCGTCCTTGACAAATGTAACAACGTATTCATATTAATAAGAAAGAAAGTCAAGTTATAAGCAAGTTTTGCACTCACGCAAGACTCTGAATTTTAACGGGACCTGAAACAACCATATATATGAGCTGATCAAAGTCAGGACCCAGCTAAACCGAGTTAAACGTTATCAAAAGGAAACTTGACATAAGTATCCTTTCATCTGAGATGTGTAGTAAACAGTGCATTTTTGTTCTCGTTACGACTCAGTATTGGACGTCGTCTGTACATAGAGGACACGACCAGGAAAATTACATCGTTTTGTAAACGTTCTAAGCCTTAATTGACCGACGGAAGACAACTTTCATTTCTAAATTGCAATCTTGTTCTATGTCGCTTCCCACGTATGAAACGGCTACCTCTTTATCTTTATCACTGTTGCTGTTATTGCTCTCCTTCTCAGATGGCTTCCTCTTCACTTTCTCATTTGCTCCAGACGCTAATTTAGCCAGAGGTTTCAAGCAACACGTGCATCTCGATTTCACAGCGTTCCATAACGTGACCAGTGGACTTTCTGATTCCGTCTTGGCGACTTTTCCTTCCCTTGTTCCTGTTGATAATAAGGAACAGCTAGTCATGTACCCTGTCAAAACGACATTAGCAAGTACAATATCACCATATTTCAAGCCCCGGCCGGACCAACACTCAGGGTCTTAAAATAACTGAGTAGAAGGTGCTGCCTTTGTGAAACAACTGCAAATGGTCAGACCTTCACGTCTTCTCGGATAAGGACGTAAAATCGTATGACTAGTGTCCCCAATGAGTTGCAAAGCTAAATACATTTGACACTTAAATAAAGTTACTTACTTACTTACTTACATATCCCTATACTTATACGGCATTTTGATTAAGATTGTTCATGAATTAAAACGTAATAAAATCAACATTTTATTATAGAAGGACCTGCAAAGATATATAATCTAGCTAGTGAAGTTCTAGTGTCATAGTCTGAACATCCGCTATACCTCCTGATATTAATGATAAGAAATTTGGGGTCAAGGCACTTTAACAACTGAGACAATCGCGAGGCGTTTAAATCAACAAAATGTTGACCTACATTAAAAAGTTTTTTTCCGAGACTAATTTTCCATTGGAAAAAGTACTGTAGTTTATCTATAGATCCTATTCGTTGGGATGTACCCTAATGTACATTGTTTTAAATGGAATCAGTACTGCAGGAGCACCCAACGGTAAAAATGAATATTCTGATATTTTGCAAAACAGTTCTTTCGGTGTTCCTGAATACTGTTCTGGAAGAGTATAAGTAAAAAGCCTACATGCAATGAGGTAACTTTATTACAAATTCCTGTAACATTAGCATTTCAACATTGAAAAATACATGAAAATGGGACAGGTAAGACCGGACCAACACTCAGGCTCTTAAAATAACTGATCATGAGGCGCTGCCTTTGTGAAACAATCTCGTGCACGAACTGCAAATGTTTGGCCTTTCACGTCTTCTCGGTTAAGGACGTAAAATTGTATAGGTTCCACGTGGGCCTCAAGTTTATCAGTCTCAGCCAGACTCACGAGTTACCGACGTTTAAGAGCTTCTTCAGAAAGTGTA
Source organism: Actinernus sp. WN-2022 (assembly GCA_030867875.1). Lineage (NCBI taxonomy): Eukaryota > Metazoa > Cnidaria > Anthozoa > Actiniaria > Actinernidae > Actinernus > Actinernus sp. WN-2022. The sequence goes on from JAOWCC010001501.1 coordinate 33,522,906, forward strand.
CATTGATATTTAATTACTCAACCTACCCCAAGACCTGTCAGTCATGTTAACGACGGAGTAGATCGATAGAAGAAGATACCCAGATGGCAGACACAGTAGGTACCAGATCCCGTTAATGAGACAGAACGCCTCGGTCGGATGCATCAGAGCGGTAATAAGGAAAATCCCAACCAATCCTCCCAGATAAAGCGTGCTTACACCAGCAGGAAGAACCTGCTCAGCCGATATTGGTACAGTTGTCGCAGTGGTGTTGGTTCCTGTTGTGGGAGCGGGCTGTCTAACGGCTCTTCTGACCTCGAGTTCATTAGCAATCTGAGCGGCGACTCCGATGGTGACCAGGATCATGACGATGGCGAAGACGAAAGTCAGAACCTTGGCGACCTTGAGCTGAACGTCTAGAGAACAGATACCTTGGTATTCATATTCACAGGTCTCAAGTTTATTTTGCACTATAAACACACAGATACACTAAATATTCAAGTAAGTAAGAAACAATGTATGGTTTACGTGTTCGTGCGCAATGACCAGAGGAGGAAATGCTTTCGAGTTGATCACTTTGAGTGTTTGTATGATTAGATAGGATTAGATGATGATGCTGATTGTTGTTATCATTGTCATGCATGATGATTATTATCTTTATTTTTACTATTGTCATCATCATCATAAATATTGTTGTTTATTATTTTATTTTTATTTTTATTTTTACTATTGTCATCACAATCATTGTTGTTGTTGCTAAATAAATCCTAATGTTCAGTGCTATGAACTGACCTTGTGGTAGAAACAGGCAAACCAATCCATAGACGACTGTTATTAAAGACATTATAATTGTGCTGCTAATCTCATCTACTCCTAGTCCTGAGTACACCATTCCACCAACAATAACCAGAATCACAGTCGAGGGGCTGAAATAAATGAAAATATGTGATGATGTATGAAGGACTTTGGTAGGCAAAGTGCGCTAGGCTACCTCCTTAACAGGAAAAAGCAGAAAATTGGAGCCATTTTGCCAACCGTCTACACGTCCTACTGGTAAATAAATGTTATATTCAATATCAAACAATTGTTGTCGTTCAGAGTAATATTTGGGCCTGACTAGATACTATAGTGAGGCATACGCTCATACTTTTCAAATTTCGCTATCGATTTGTTTAATCGCACTTCCTGTAGCCTACGTTCTGCCGGCTCACTACACTTTCTGAACGTGTTCTAGTATTCGACGATCCGTCCAGACCTGCTTTCCAAATATGGAATATATTGTCCATATATGGCATATCACAGGAAGCTCTCAGGAACGACCCTTTTCTCAATAAATTGTTTGATATTAATAAATAGAAGTCATGTTGCCACGAAAAGTGACGAGAACAAATATACATACTGTAAGCCACGATGCGCAGTCGAGTGAAAAATACATAACTTATATTTGTTTTATTCAACGATTAGCGCAAAAAGGAGGCTAAAAATCATATCATGCAAAACGTGACGGCATCTTCGCTTCTAAGACCACATGGCTGGTCATGGCTATCGACTAATCAGTGCGAACGTCTCTGTCTAAAGTGTTTTCAATTTTTGTTGTAATTTGATATCTTTTGTTTTCTCGATAACGAAGAATTTCAACTCATCTTCCCATGCATGTGTCTATATTCCGCACTCATGCACATGTACACGATATACTACTTATTATCTTAGTTATCAAAAAGCTACCTATTTCCTTACCCTATGAGGGTTGAACACAGCAGAAACATCTGAAAGATGATAAACAGAAAGGAGATGTGTTGGTTGTTTCTTAACGTCACTCTCCATTCACTAATCAACAGCGAGAGGTTCGCTAACGTGGAAGGGATCCAGCGGCGACGCTGTTTGTAAAACTCGTCGAAATTCGTCGGACAGTACGTCATGTCTTCTGCGGCTGCGCAGTACATCAAGCGCCACCCTGCCTGAACCATCAGTGTGCACATCCAGCGGTCTTCACCTAAAAGATTAGACATTAAATTTTGAAAACAAGGTTATTATTGGAAGTAAAGGTATCGGCAAGGTAATGTGGTGAAGATGTTACTCGTGGCCTCAGTTGTATGAATCCTGATTAGCGTTCATCCTGGATTATATTCCGGCGCAGTCCATGGCCAGGCCGGATACAGTTGTTTTCAGCGATTTTAGTACTCGCGCACATGTAGGATGGTTAAAATCAAAGCAAATATGCAAAACTAACAAACTGTATATAGATCTAGTCTTCAAGGAAAATATTGCGTATCATTTTAATCAAGCATCGAGAGAGGGGACTTTAGCTGTTTCTAGGCAACAGCCACCGAATGCACCACTGACTCCAGACGTGCGCAAGACAATGATATAGACCCATTCGAAAAATGGCGTCCAATTTAAAAAGCTATTGTCCTGAAAACGTGAACACGAGGCTAGTCAGTCCATACAAAAGCTTTTGAACGTGTAAGCGAGGCTAGTCAGTCCTAAACAATAGTTAGTTAAATTGGACGCCATTTTTCGAATGGGTCTATAGGCGTTTAATAATGGGGTTAACTTAATCAGGGGAATAGAATGGTCAAATCCGAGACTCGCCGAGACGCCGAGACCCTTGTTTACAAATCCGAGACTCTTTTTTTGAAACGCCGAGATTTCGAGACTTACTTGAATTTTGCCGAGACTCACAATGTTTTGAGGGACCATTCTATACCCCTTTAATCGGGTTTGGAGGAATTGAACCATTTATTAACCTAGAAATTCGTCACCTGCCCATGTCCTATCCTACTGACCTATCCATTTCCTATCTTACCCACCTACCCATGTCTTTTGTGAGAAACTCGAAAGCTTCGCTGACGGTGGTGGAATACGTCGGTAGAACATCACGGATAGCCTGACATCGATAGAGGCTGAAGCATCCGGGACAACACAGTACGGAGCCAAACATGTGATTGGCTACCTGGGATGGGAGACATAAAAAGCATTTCAGTTTCACAAATAACGTCGGGCCGGTGGTTTTAAGTGAGGGTTCAAAATTCCTGCCGGCCCAACACTCGGGTTCTTAAAATAACTGAGTGATGCCATTGTGAAGTGATCTTGCTTTCGAACTGCAAATGGTTAGACTTAGCTTCACATAATTAATCGGTAGTTCCTTCCGCACTGGTTAGCTCAGTTGGTAGAGCACAGTCTAGAGTGCAGGAGGTCGGGGGTTCGAATCCCGGCCGCGTCCTTGGACAGGGACGTTTATAAGCCGTTGGCCTTGTCTCCTTCTACTTCTAATCGGTATTTGAAGGGGACGTAAAATAACCTGTTGTACTACTCTGAAAAGAGCAGGGGAATGTCACCCGGTACAGCAGCCATTGCACTAAGCACACACTCAACATTGTAAACTGCGTGGCAGCTATTAGCGCCGTAAGCAGTCCGAAAAAAATCACTGATGGGATATGTCGGTAATATGTAAAGTGCCATGAGACTGTGTTGATATGGCGCTATATAAATATGGCCATTATTATTATTATTATTCATCGGCCTCAAGCTAAATACATTAACACATAAATCAAGTTTGACTATTTACTCTAGTTTATAAGTCTTTCAGGACTGGCACGATTTCCCGACGTTATGAAGTTCCTTTCCCTTTCCTTGTCGTTCCGACTCGATAGCCTTGTGGTTTTTTTCGGAACTTTCCTACTCTGTTACATGTTTCTTTTCTATCCTTTTTACGTGAATAATTATATAATTATGTGATAAAATGTAATATTCCATCATTTAGAGTAAAATAAACTTCTTGTTCTTGTTCTTTGTCCCTTCACTTTTTACCTTAATCGTTACCTTTACTTTCTTCACCTCTACCTGTACCTTTTACCTTTGTTACCTTTTACCTTTGCACCTTTATATTAAGCGTCGCGTAACTGATAAACGTACTATAACAAGACTTACCTTCATGAACCAATGTCCAATGGCGTAGTCGAATATCTGGTACCACACTAGAGGACCTTTTCCCATGGGATGTGTTCGTCCACACACGGCTCCTATCTTGTCGTCTTGTAACATGTAGTCAATCAACGCTTCCATGGACTCGTGTTGAAACTTTACATCAGCATCAGTCGTCAGGATAAACGACTGGTCATCACGGACTATGGAATCGGATAGAACATATTTTCCGTTACAAACTGTTGTCCAGTTTCAATTGAATATTTCACTGAACAACATCCAATATTATCCAATCCAATATGTTGGAATGATTCGACTATCCGGCCATGTTGAACGTTGTTCAGTGATGTTCAATGGTGTAGGACGATGTTCAATGCAAGTTTGAATTCTGCAAAACATCTCCTTTTTTCGAGGTGTTGTTCGGTGTGGCATAGACGCTTTGCATAATTCTGGGTTCCTACTTCCGGTTACATTTCTAGCTTCGCTTTCGTGCAACCGGAAGTAGGAACCCATATTTTACAAAGTGCATAGAAAGTTTAATAGAGAGTTAAAACTTCCTACTTCCGATTGCATTTAAGTGAGGATAGAGATGCATCTTGATGTAACCGAAAGTAGGTGCCCACAATTATGCAAAGGGTCTATGGTTTGACCGCCGATCAGTTGAACATAACTGATCACAATGCTGGCCGTTGTTCAATCAAATGTTCAACAGGTTTAACTATGGCTTAAGACTTGTGTTGTCTTGGTTAAGGACGAGTTTGATATATAGGGTATCAGTTGCGTCTGCGCAAACACATCCAAGATTCCCACTTCCATGAGTTATAATATAAATTACGGGAGCATCCTATATATATATAAGAACAAGCGATGTCATTGGCTAAAAGACTTGAGCTAAGCGTGCATGAGGGTTAGAGAATGGTGTGCGTGTTTTATTGACAAATACAGGCACGCGCTGACTACGATGGACGAAAAATAATGAATACTACATGAGGTCGGAGGCCGAATTGATGCAGTATGAAGAAATGTTGGCTTCATCGTATTGAATAAGCAGGTGCCTGTATTTATTAGTCATAATAAGTCTCTAATCTTTTTTAAATATTCCGAATGAGCGCAGAGCGTAATGTGGTAACCAATAAAGCACTGTCATTAGCCATGCAATCACGTAGTACGCTCGAACAGGATAACCACGTAGATCGAATATTATCTTATGAAAGAAACAGAAGATGGTTATTTGATGGTTCTCCTAAGTATGTCCTACAAAAAAGGAATACACTTTAGAGGTATTGAAAAGCTGCTAAATGCACTAGCTTTCTGCTCGTGTATTGCTCGTGTATCCCTAGCGTTCCGCTCGTGCTTTCGCAGCTTTTCAAGACCTCGAGCCTGCGTTGTTTTTATATAGAACCATATATTTTATTCGTTAAACAACCAACGTTAGACTCACTGTTCATCGTGCGTTTCTTGTAGTCCAGAACATACGACATATACATCACTTGGCTCCAGCGCTTCTTGTTCTTGACCTGAAATCAAATCAAACAATATTTATTTTGCATTGTATATATTTACCATTTTTCATATTCAGCTCCATCCCACATGCTTCACAGCTTACACACATCTTATAGTTTTCTAGTGAGAATCCAGCTGAGCATTAGCAAATGTAATGCTGACGAGGCCCAATGAGACCGAAACAGCTGTCCATGGCTGCTAATTGTCCAAACGTTTGGCTCTACCTCGGTGTAAAAACCTCACGGACTGCGTCACAAAACTTCCTTTGTTAACTATGAATAATTTGGGGCTTAGAATATTTCCCGAGCACCCGAAGCAGCACTTGTAAATTTTACAAGGAATTGGGGAGCCTCGGTACTTGTAAAAACAAATTCACTGCGCTCAGCGTAGGAATCGGAACCAGGAAGATAAGTTTTATAGAACGACTAACACAACCCTACCCTAACCCTAACCGCTAGACTACGAGTGAATTCGCTTGGTGAGAATCGTTTTTTTCACGTATTTATATTCACTAATGATGAGTAGCTGCATAAATTATAGCATTATAGTATTCAATACATGCACTATAATGGTAATACGACTACTCACCGAGCGCGCGAGAGCATGGTCTCTAGGAATGGTTTTTACACCGAGGTAAACCCAAACGTTTTATTTCATTCATCTTTTTTTTATACATACAGGGTGAGTGACCGAATTGTATGGGATTTACAATGGCGAGTCGTTAGGCGAGTGATTGGTTGTGATACATCCCTCATAACAACACTAGCGTAGTTAGTGTTCTGTATCAAAATTACAGAATTCTTATTAGCTTATTATTCTGTAACTGATACATAATTCTAATTGACTTAGCTAGTATTCTGTATCATTTGCTACAGAAACCATTAAAGCTAACTACAATATTGTGTTGGGTTAACTGGGGAATTCATGGACTTGAATGCTGCGTCTGGATTGGTTAGCAGCGTTATGAATTAATAATGAACTTTACTACTTACTTTGAAGTTGTCTTTGAGGTGAACTGTGATCGGCATCCCTCCTGGCAGTTCCCATATAAGTTCCATCCCATAAGGATTATTAGTATCTTAACTTACCTTGGAGTTGTCTTTGAGGTAAAGTGTGATCGGCATCCCTCCTGGTAATTCCTATCTAAGTTGCATCCCATAAAGATCATAAGGATCATTATATAGAATCTTAACTTACCTTGGAGTTGTCTTTGAGGTGAACTGTGATTGGCATTTCTCCTGGTAATTCCCATCTAAGTCGTATCCCATAAGGATCATTATATAGTATCTTAACTAATACCTTGGAGTTGTCTTTGAGGTGAACTGTGATTGGCATTCCTCCTGGTAGTTCCCATCTAAGTTGCATCCCATAAGGAGTCTTCATCTTCTCACAGTCACGAATCTGAACCTTGAGCGAGCCTTCCACTAGAGAAACCAGCTGTAGAATGTAACTGGTTAACACGTCAGCATTAATACAGCCGTCAAAGAATATGTGGGACTCAACATGGCGTCCTGCTGCCTTGCTTGCCAAATCTATGTCATGTAGCGAGTCTAACAGTTGCTCCATCTCATAATCTTCTTCGTGGTACATTGTAGTGCAGATGAACAGGTAGGTGTCACGTGATAGGTGCTCTTGGGTCACGTAATCGTCATCTGTTACTTGGTTTCTTCTGTTCAACAGAAGATATGGCTCCAACAGGGCACCTTTGGATTAAAAGTATAAGACAAAAGAATGAGGTACAATATACTGGTATGGAGCTATGTAAGTTGTTTATTAGAAGAGCACTGACACTTCAAATGCATGACAACTGTTAATGTCTCAGGTGTATTAAGGCCTGGGTCTCAAAATGGCCGCCGGCAAATCGAGAGGGGGTAGTCTATCTCTTTCTCGTTGTAATCGTTTTGCTTAAAACTTTGACACACATGATGTTGTTATGACCTTAACAATTACACATGACAGTTTCCATGGAAACTTGGAATGTGACCTTTGAACTCTAATTTAAAAAATATATATTCAAAAGCCTCCTGCATTATGGAGGAGGCCAAACTAGATGATGTACTGAATAGATAGCACTGTCCCATTTGGTGTAAATAATAAATATTTCCCCTCCCCTCTGTTCCCTCTCCACTTCCCTTACAGTGACCCAGTCCCCCATCTGTGACCCAGTCCCCCATCTGTGACCCAGTCCCCCATCTGTGACCCGGGTTATATTCCCGATCGCTGCGCCAAATGTGAGTTGAGTTTGTTGGTTATTTAATCTCGCCCTTGCTCCGAGGGATTTTCTCCGGGTTCCCCGGTTTTCCTCCCTCCAAAACACCCAACACGCTAAATTCAAATTCGATCTGTGGCTTAGCCGGGTCCTGACTTTGATCAGCCCTTTTAGTTGTTGCAGATAGTTAGAACTCTCACCGTTGTATGAAGGTAGCCAGAACAGATGATTCGCTCTTCCCATGACGTACCCATTACTCTTCCACACGTAGTATCCAGTAGAGAGGAACTGAGCAACCCACATAAACAACCCAACCGCTATGATGTAGTGGAAATTTGACTTGGGTTCACAGGGGAAGGGTAGGTAGTCTGTTCCACAGAAACATGGGTGTTGAGTGATGATAATTGCAAGCGGTGTGGCGAGAGTAAGAGGAAGAGCAAACCCAACTTGCTGGACACACATCGAGCACGCGAGCCATGCAAGATGGTAACCACCGAAAGTACTAAAGATCTGTATCAAAAAGAACCTATAGGCTGGATTAACGGTGGTTACATGTAGAAATCCAGTTCGTAACTTAGTAATATCTGCAATGTTATAGAACCTGCAGAACAGAAGACTGACTAAAGGTGTGAGTATGACCTTGAGAAGGGACATCAATATGGCGGCCTTCCCTCGAGCGGACTTTTTCTTTATCTTCAAAGCCGCTGAGTTTTCCTGCTCTCTTCCATCATCAGACTCAGCTGTTCCTCTGTTGAACTCCAGAGTATCTCTAGTGCGCTGGACTGGTTCGGTTTGTAGTTTACGGACTTTTGGGGACCATGCAGCGGACAAGAGAAAAAGTGCGATTGGTATTCCTATCTTGGTATCCATGCGAGTAATCTAAAATTAATGAGAACAACAGTTGATTAACAAAAAATGGATATTTCAAACATAATTCTTGAAATATGCAACTGGAACAAGCAACAAGCACATGACGTAGTGGTCTCCGCTGAAGCCCAAGGAGGGAGGAGAAGGACAAGAGGTATGCAGGCTACAAAGTTACGACAGCAGTATGAACATCTAGTCTCGGTTGGTATACTGTATATATAATTCCGGTTATAAGCTACCTCAAAGAGTGTTAAAGTAGATTTCTGTTAACGAATCTCAGAACGTTGTTGTTATCTCGGTTATAAGCCCCCTCGAAACTCCTTATCAAGTTGTATAAGCTCAGGGCTTATAAGCGGGATTCTGAGCTTATTCAGGCTGATTTTGTCTGGTTTGGGTTTTGTCTCCTACCTAATCTATCAGACGTTGAGATCTACTCATTCAATCTGGAGCTCACCCTATCGGAGTTGATAAGCACCAGTACTCCTTCAAGTTGTAGAACAGCGGATAAAATGAATATCGCCAGTTGAATCTTCCCAAGCCGCGTTCTCCATTTTCGGCACACTTTCCCAGCCTGCCAAAGTGTCGGTACCAGGAATAGCGCGGTCATGAAAAGCACGAAGAGGTCTGGTGGCAAGCCTAGTACTGTCGGGACGCACACGCATAGAAAACATAGTGACGTCACTTCGATTGTTCCGCCGAAGAGAATCTGAGGATTAATAGTTAGCTTTAGACAGTGGATAAAATAGATATGGGGGTGGAGTGATGGTAATATGTATGGGGTGGGGTGATGATATGTATGGGGGTGGGAGTAAGGATAATAGGATCAATCCCGGTTTCTGGGAAACTACCCACCCACCCCTCCCTTGGATATGCATCGTTTTATTAATGATTAACCATTAAAGGTTAGGGTGAAGTATGGGGAAGGGGTGGGGTTTCACAGAAACCGGTATTGATCCGGATAATATGTATGGGGTGGGGTGATGATAAAATGTATGGGGGTGGGGTGAGGATAATATGTATGGGGTGGGGTGATGATAAAATGTATGGGGGTGGGGTGAGGATAATATGTATGGGGTGGGGTGATGATAAAATGTATGGGGGTGGGGTGAGGATAATATGTATGGGGTGGGGTGATGATAAAATGTATGGGGGTGGGGTGAGGATAATATGTATGGGGTGGGGTGATGATAAAATGTATGGGGGTGGGGTGAGGATAATATGTATGGGGTGGGGTGATGATAAAATGTATGGGGGTGGGGTGAGGATATAATATGAATGGGGTGGGGTGATTCTAAAATGTATGGGGGTGGGGTGAGGATAATATGTATGGTGTGGGGAGATGATTATTTTATTTTATATAGATATTTTATATACATATTTTATTTAGTATATCTGTGTAAATAGTATTTGGTTCACATCCGAGACGCACTGGCTGCGTAAGGTACCAAATAAAGATATGTCTATGATAATATGTAAAATGATAAAATGTATGGGGGTGGGGTGAGGATAATATGTATGGGGTGGGGTGATGATAAAATGTATGGGGGTGGGGTGAGGATATAATATGAATGGGGTGGGGTGATGATAATAAGTATTGGGGTGGGGTAAGGATAATTTAAATATCTAAATCTAAATTTATGTATGGTGGGAGTGGGGGTATTTTAATACATCTGATCAAAATATCTAAACTAAACTGAAAAGTCTTGACTCAATTTGTGTTGGTATTGCTCTTTTTGATCTTCTAATGTTTCTAAAATGTGAAAAACGTAACATTACTTTGAAAAACTGTGTGATGTTTTCAGAACTGAACAAACATCCTGCACGCTGCCTTTCTGTAAAAAAATGTTTCAGTTGTTGTTGTACAGCTTTCTACACAAACACTGAGTGAGCTATGCTGGTAACCCGATTTCTACTAATGCAAATGTCATTTACAATAAAAGAATAGGTTTTACATCCTCTGAAGTGGACTATATATAATCACTATGTGATCCAACGTAATTTGCGAAACAGCATTTAATAAGCAATGTCCGTGAACAGAGAGTTAACGGTAAACGGTCTACGGTCTACGGCATCCAAATAAAATTACATGACTCATGCTCATGCGCCCTTTTGATTCCAAAAACAGGCTGTTGTGTCGGGAGACAATCCCCTACTCTTTCTCGAAATAACACAACAGGTTCTTTCACACCCAAAGCTGGTGTAGTCCACAGTACAGATCAGTTCTAGCTAAAGGAATGCAAAAGTGTTTTCTTAGAGACCACTTAATCTTGTCTCAACAGACTGAGTTTTACAAGTGTTTTCTAATGCTTTGATTAACGTGTTTACGAAACTAACAACTTTGAAGACAGGGGAGTACTCCCATATATAAGCCATATAGGTATGTGCCGCGGGATAGAGTATGGTTTTAGAGATACCGGACCCTTAAACAGGGTCTCATATCCGATCCTTAATTAGGGTACGGCTTTTTTTATTCTCCTAACTCTTGATATACAATATCGTGAATTTGCTCAACGCCCGATAAACGTAACAATCTTCAGTAAACGTAAAGCATTACACAGCCTGAGAGAAATTACAACGATCTGTTCAATAAATTCTGAGTATTCACTTGTCCCTTAAATAGGGTCTCATATCACTTGTCCCTTAAATAGGGTCTCATATTTTAGTTTCAAGCCTTGGAATTCGAAAGGGTACCCATTTTACGAGATTTTTCACCCTTAAATATCAGGGTTTCGATATCTCGCGGCACACCCCTATCCTAAATCAGTGGCGGTGGCGCGGCTGAGTGGTATGACGACATTTCCTGTTTTTCGATCTGAATTGGTTTCAATATTAAACAAGTGGGGAAGGGTGGGGAGTAGACCGGCGCCACCAGGTCGTTAGGCTGTGACTCGCAACTAAAAACATTGAGCTAAATTCTGCTTCGACTCATCTATATAGTCCATTAACCTACTCTTTCATTTGTATTATGGTTAGTCCACACAAGATCGCAGCAATTTAAACTCTCAATAGGTTAATCGGCTATTTGTTATGTTATTAGCCGAGGTTAAAACATAATGGCTTCAACCGAATCAAATATCACAATATATATAAACACAGAATGAAATGACAGTGATACCAAGTTTGGTATATAATTATGCTACTGAAAAAACGGGCGAGGCAGTGTTGGGGCTAACTCAGAAGGCACGGCCAAGAATTATAGGCAATAAAACTTCAAAAACAATAATTTATTCCACTCTTAAAGCTATCTCCTAGTCACCTGATCTAGAGAGATATAAGATTGCTAGAATTTGGACAATGTGTGAAAAGGCACCCGACTGAACAACACCCGAATGCGTGAAACACACCCGAGGGCCTACTAATAACATCAACATTGTTTTTAACAATAAGTTATTTTGGTTTGATGAAAAACTTAAGATTAAACTTGAAGACCAATGTAAGTACTTCGTGTAGGAACACTAAGTTGAATCCACTTACCAAGGCTTACGAAGATATACTAAAAAGTGGATTTTGTGTTTCATACATGAAGTACTCCCAGTGTACAATCTAAGATGTGTTTGTACTCTTCACGATGGCTAAGTAAATTATTATAAGTTCAACAGTGGAGGTTACGTTGTAAACTGGATATAAACACTTTAAAGAGATATATGGGAAATAAAAGGAAATTTAATAAGAGAAGTAGAGCCATTTAATTATCACACTGCAGGTTATAATGTTTGTGTTAATTGTCTCTTTGTTATGTGTATTAATCACCGACTGCATAAGAAAATATCTCGGCTCGGTATTGATCACTTTGGGCATCTGTTCAATGAATCTGGATATGTGAAACATGCTACACGCCTGTTTAATATGTCGTTTCCAATCGAATCGAAAGCTATGTTAGTATGTTGCGAAGGTCAGTTGTGAACTTTCTAGATTCTGCAAATAAACAAGGAATTCAATTGACTATGACAAGTGAACTTTGTGACGTCAGAAATTCCGAGCGTCAATGGAGATACGAAGACTGGTAATACTGAATTAATCACTATATATGATAAGAACCGATTTCATTATTCCAAAGTTCTCACATTTTCTTATAAAAGAGCGCTCTCGAAAACCAAGGTACTTTCTTTGAGGTTCAGTTATATCTCAAAATTAATATGTCCTATACAAAACTGAGGCACTTGAAGGGGTGGAGAAGGGGGAGGGTCCCTATATTAGCGACGAATGCGCTACTATCTAAGGGGAGGGCTGAAAGTTGGGGTTTGTAAACATGCATTCTTAACTGTCTTTTTTCACTTTCATTGGCTCCAAATGTACCCCCCTCCCTATCACTGACTTTGAAGTTTAAAAGCTGGTTTGTGAGTTGAATTAATTTACGTTCTGCACATGCATCCTGTGTAGCCTTTAGGAATTCAACGTACGAAGTTTATACAAACATGAAAAATGTCTGGCCGCAGTTTTACATTGGGTAAGTATACTGAACCTATAAACTAACTTCTTTTATCCACTGTTTATCCACTGGACTTTTGATCAACCGAGTAAACTTGTTCCAAACATCAGCTCTTGATTGAATAGCTGATAGTATCGCCAGAAGATAAAAAGGTCCTCTAATCTTAACGTGCCTGTGTGTTTCTGTAATTAGAGATGTGTTGCTAAGACGATTGGTCAGTGATTTATAGGTGTCCAACTCGGAAAGAGCCTATACTAGTCAAGTACACTAAACACATTTGTTGACGTATTTTCTTATCAAACCGATTATCTTATACAACTAATATGTTTTGTTTCATTTATTGTTTAAACCCACCGTTTGTAATACTCAAAACAAAACGAAATAGAGAAAAGACTGATTCGTACTATTGTATCGATCTATTCTCAGCTTTGCACACTTCCGTTCTCTTTATAAATCTTTTACAAAATTCTTTCATTTATCTTCGTTCAAGATGGCTGTCGACTTGCAAAAATTTCAGGAATCTTATGAACGTATAACAGCTTACTAAACTATTGAACATTAAGTGGTAACGTTTCAAGAATGATAAATTGTTTTCTTCAATTAATTCGGCTTCAACTAACGACAAAAAATATGCAATGAGGTATCTTTTATTCCAAGGTCGACAAACCGGCACAACAAATTTTGAAACTCATTTTTCCGCCCATCACGCCGCATCGCTAAGAAATAAGGCTTTTCTCTTTATGAAGAAGGATTATTCCAACGAAGTGTTGTGGATTTAGATTCTTAATAAACAATATTGAAAGAGTGTATTAGTGTCTGTAAACAAAGTCAAATGAAACGAAATGCAAAAACATAAAACGCAACAAAACATTGACAAATTATTATTGGAGGAACAGTGACTCGAACATTCTCAACATGCAGGCAAAACCTAAGATTACGTTTATTTCTGTTTAATGAATATGAACATATTGAGTGCATAGTGTTCTCGGGGATTGAAAGTAAATTATTTAAAACTCAAAGCTGTTCAGTTTCAAACTGCCTACAGTAAATTAATATCACAGTCCAATATCAGCTGTTTTGCATGTTGGCCAGCAGCTTTGCACTACTATCAGTTACCAATTACAATAAAGACGTAAATCAACCACTCGAGAGAAGTTCATTGGAAAGAAACGGTTCAACATTAATACTTCTCATATATGCAATTATGCATGTGGGACTTTAAGACGTTCCCATGGAAACGAAACAACAAAGACTCCTACGTCAAGGTAGCGCAAATTTCTGAGTGAAGATTTTAACTGATAAATCCTTTGATTTGCCCAAATAATGATATTTTGCGCTGTCGTTTGGATTAGTGTTACTGACTCAATGAATCTCTGGAGCACTCCAACAAACCCAGCTCCTCATGGGGCATTAGATGTTTGTAGAAGCTCTTTCTTGTGTCTCGGCTTCTGTGTTTCAAATACCTATAATTATAATATGTTAAGTATTTTTGAAATAACGTAACAATTCAAATCGGTTGGCCACCTCAGCCGGTGAAGCCCTTGCCTGCTGATTATTAGCCCACAGTGTTCTTCCAGACTAATTTCCCTAAGAAAAAATAAAAGGTTAAGATATTTGTACTCACCCATTTTACAGCTCTTTTGCTTGGCCAGGGGTGGCTCCTCCTCCTTCCCCATATCGCATATAGAAGAGAAACACCCTGCGGGACCATAAGAATTAGAACCAACATAATAAAAATCGCCTCCTTACTGGAAACATTTTTCCCAGTAAGCGTTCTCGATGTTCGGTTCCCTGCAAACGCTGAGAAGTTTGCAGTTCCAAGCAGGGTGTATTGATGACCAATGACAAGCAGGCACAGTTTATTTGCTGTGACACAAAACAACACGAGCACAGCAATAATCATCGAGATCACCCATTTAGCTGAACATGCATAGAAGTATTTACAAACGTCAACTGTTTCTTCTTTGCTGCTCTCTCTACTCGACCGTTTGACGGTGTAGTCATACTGATGGTTACTTTGTTTTGAGGAGGTTGTGCCAGCTTGAGAAGGGGCCGTTGATATGTGGTCTCTCTGATTCTCGCTGTATTCCGGCACCTCCACAGCGGTACAGGGGTAACTTTTGGTAACTTGAGATGGCCCCATTTGTACTTCGTTTTCTTCCAAAACTGTGATCCCAGCTTCAAGCTCCCACGCTTTCAAATTATCCATATTACTAGTTGTCTCGAATTCATGTCCAATTACCTTTTCATGATCTTCTATCCCGTCTAATTTACTCAAGTTGTCATTGCCATTTAATGCTGGTACTTTATTATCGCTCAGGTTAATCGTAGTTGTCATTGAGTAACTATCATTCAGTTCTTGGGTCCAAGTATTGGACCTTGGTCTGCTTGGTAAAATTTCACATGAATCCCTATGAACATCAACTGTATCCTTTCTACTGTCGAAATCCCATGTATTGGCTCGAGGCTTTCGTGGTGGAGTTTCTTCAATTATGATCCTAGGACGATCAGAACTGTATCCTTCCGAACTGCTCACCCGTTCTTCCTCCATCACCACCCCAGGAGGGAGCATCGGCATTGCCATTTGATTACCCCTGCTTATGCATAATTTCTTCTGATCTTCAACAATTCCATCATCATTTCTCTCATAAAGGTTAGAAACAGCTTCCAGGACTCTAAAGTTAGGACTTCTAGCCGGAACGGATAATATTGGATCTAAACCAGGCTCATAGGTACCCAAGTCAATATCTTCAAACTGTGGCCGCTCCATTTCTCTTGAGCCACTTCTTGGCTTCGCTATTACATCAGGTCCATCTGGCATCCATCCCAACGTTCCTGCTAGATCTGTCCTTAGTCTTCTATCTCCTCCTCTGGGACTGGCGTCGGAATTCGAACTAGATCTCGGTCTTTCTAAGATTTTCCCGCGTGAGTTAGTCAAGTTGGACCTTTCATTCAGTGTTTCCACAGTTGTAGCTATAGTCCTTGATCTTGACTGTCCGCCTGATCTTTCATCCAGTGCATCAGGGTGTATAATTATCGTATTTCTCATTTCCCCAGTCACACACTTACTTCCTTCGTCTCCTCCAACAAATCTGTGTTCATTGGTGACCATCGGCTCATTATATGAACTTCCCTCCATATTCCTCCCACTCATTCTTCCTTCCCTTATTAAGAACATTTCCGTATCGTTAATTACTCTTCGATCAGGTAAACCCACCTCTTGGTAAGAGGTGGGTTTCGTTCCTCTTCTTTTAAAGTGCTCGAGGCTTATCAAACTTCCTGTACTTCCAATTATAGTATCATGGTGTAGTGGGCTTGAATTCGGCTGAAAAATAACTTGTCCTGATTCCAAACTCCTTCTTACAACTTTATCATAGCATTCCTCGTATGCGTATACTTCATTCATCGCTCTTACCCTTGCCATCTCGTGTTCCGTAAGAGTCTTTGTAGGTGTTCTGCAGCAGACCTGAGATGGAGGATCAATTCCCCGCCTCCATCCCCGGTTTACCCTCCTATGTTTATGCTCCAGGGAGCTCGTCTTTCCATCTTGATGCGTACACATCGTGCAAATAAATCAAAACGATTCGCCAAAGAATAAAAACTAGGCAATTTTTTATGTCGGCATTCGCAGCTTACCCATGCCCGAAAACAGCTTGTTCCTCAAACTTGTCTTCCGGATAATGAGCAATATTATTGAAGATACTCGTGTCTACACTACACACATGACGTCATATGTGACGCCACATATTGTTTAGAAAAGTGGGATGAACGTTATCATATACGTTTGTTTTGTGATCGACAAATGAAGCGTAGCTGATTTAAACTGCGAACAATGGGCACAAAGGTGCTGTGACATATACAACTTTGTCAATGAATTAGCTCAGATAAGAACTAATCGTTTCACTGAGAGCTACCTAGTGGATTATTAATTGTGTGTCATTTTTCAAGTGTAGATAACTTGTACTAAGAGATCAAATAAGGACTTCGATGGAATCCCGTACGTGTCCCGCGGGATGAGACATATAAGGACATGTTTCAGTTGTTGTTGTACAGCTTCCAACGCAAACACTGAACGGGGCTGGTAACCGTACCCGATTTCTACTAATCCTAATGTGAACTTACAATAAAACGACAAGTTCTACATCCACTGAATATATTGTTATCACTACGAGTATGTTGTGTCCAACGATATTTGCGAAACAGCATTAGCAATGTCCGTGGACAGTGATTTAACGGTATCCAAATAAAATTACATGCCTCCTTTTGATTTCAAAAACATTCTGCCTTCATTCTCCTTAAATGAAATTGTATATCTTTACCGAAACCGTCTTTTGAATTTGTTTGAATTGATAATTTGTGTAAAATACGCTGTACATTATGCCTGTAACACTATAAGCGCAGAACTTCCGCGCTTTGATTTTCAAACGAACAGTAGTGATACATTTTAGTTTCATTAGCATAAGCTATGCTTCGTAATTCGTTTCTGAGTGGAGAGAGTGGAGAGGAAGGGTAGAGGTTAGGGTAGGGATTGGAGCTTGACTAAGAATCTAACGTCCTGATCCCTACCTTTGCTTTAGTTCATAAAATTTCAAATATAGCCATTTGAAACTTTTACTCGAGCCAACCTTTACAGAACGCTACCCGACCGCTCCTTCGATCAGACTCACCACCTGACCAGTTCCACGAACAAACACAACCCGACCCCTCCCTCGGACAAGCACAGCCTTACCCCTCCCTCGGACAAACATAACCCGACCCCTTCCTCGAACAAACACAACCCGACCCCTCCCTGGGATAAACACAACCCGTCTTCTGCCTCGGACAAACACAACCCGACCACTTCCTCGAACAAACACAACCCGAACACTTCCTCGAACAAACACAACGCAACCGACTCGACCCTCCCTCGGACGAAAACAATCCTTCCCCTCTCTTGAAAAAGCACAATCCAACCGGTTTCTGTATCAGTATCGCGGGGGGAAACGTTAGGCGCATGTGCTATTGAAGTAATGAGCACAGCGTGCCCGTCCAGCCAGCCGTTTCCTGCCTAAACTGAAAGAAAACAATGCCAATCACCCATGTTTCTAATTTTAGATACATCTGTGCGTTGGATTGATCGTATTCCGGAATAGGAATACACAGAATGATCACTACAAACCACTTATATCGGAAAGTTTTATCTTCTGGCCGGAACACTAAATGTATAATAAATATCATATGTCAGCCTGGACCAGTAATTTCCAGAGAATATTCCATCTATTGTTATTCCGGAATACGGTCAGTCGAACGCGCGACATTTACTAAAAACGTTTAAGCCCTCAGGAACTAGTTTCTGTGTGTCAAGAGCTCGGGACAAAGTTGACATTTAATTTCCTATTATTTCTGTTTCTGCAATTATAAATCTTTCTCGATCGATCGCTACTGGCTGGATTGCGTAGGCGTGAATGCATTATTTTGGTGTTTTGTAGAAAGTCGGTTTCGAGATGGAGATTGAGTTGGACTAACCCGAGTAACGAGCGCCTGAAACTCAGGTTAGAGTTGGACAAGATCGGTTACATGAATATATACAGGCTCAGGATAGCTATATGAAAGATTTGGATCAGTTTTATGCGCATCAGGTGTTGAGAGATGAGCTGGACGAGAGTTTTCTTCAACTCTTACCGACTATTATCAGCGCGATGAGGGTTGACGAGTCAAACAAGGGAGCAAAAACTCTCGACGACTCTCGTGGCAATATGATCAGGCTCAAATTCGATGAGAGCGGATGAGAGCGCATACTCGTGGCCTTAGAGGAAGTAATTGTAATGCCAATTTCTGCTCCGTCATAACAGAGCTCTAGAAAAGGGCTAACTATCAAAACGGCAGGAGTATCTCGACTATGGCAGCAGTACTATAGTTTAACAATCCAGTCAGTGATTTTCTTCTTCACCGACGGAGAACAGAAATAGCTTCAGGAGGTTGGCGCATACAAGTACATCGATATCGTATTTTTGGCCTGTCATTAATTACATGTCAAGTTCCGTCAGTTTTCTAAGAAGTGTACATGAGTAACTTACTGCTTTTAGTGTGCTATTTTTATCAACAACAGAAGTGAAAGAATTTGTTACTTCTCTACTCTGTTCCGAAAATAACTTCTTTATGCTCTAGTCCTCCCTTTACAAAAACCAGTACAACAATATAATAATATCATTTATTATTATTGGTAGGAAGGAGCATACAGAACTAGAATGAAACGTAATTCGTTACTAATTACAATGATGTAATGTAACTGAAATAGTCAGAATGTACAAGCTTCTGAGATGGTATAAGTACCAAACTTGTGACAGAACAAGTTACTGTGTAAGCCAAGGTTTTGTGAAACAATCAAACGAGGCTTTACTTAGTCTTTAAACGTATCCGTCTTTGACCTTTTCAGACTTCTATCTGCCACCCAATATGGTAGCCCTAAATTTTTCAGTGGAAGTGGCACCTCCGAATCTAAAACTGTAAGTTTACTATAACCCGACGGATCAATGCCCACTTCCGCTGATTTAGCTTTTAAGATATCTCTTGCTAAGAACTTCGCGTTTTTCAGAGAACACATTACTTTTAGAATCCTCATCATATCTAATAGATCTGATTATAAAATCAGTAGATTCCTCTGCGATATGAGCGTGACGAATGTCAGTTCAGCGGTAAATAATAGTATGGGCATGTCTTATTGAACGTTTTCGCAATGTAAACCCATGTCTGTACTTATCAGTTTTGCTTGATTCAATTAAAATCGTAAGACGATCTTCAAGAAAAATTATATTATTTCTGATATTCAATAGTTCTGAGATTCTGAAGAATCCAGCATAAGATAATTGACACATGGTAGTGATCTAGTACCAAGTAGATTACTACTCTCTTCGAAATAGGCATGAATAGTTATAATAGTATCCGGAGTTATCGGATGTACTTTCCTAGCAAGTTCATTTGGGTGTTATCTTTCGAAGCTTCAACAATTGCCGTTAACAATGAATCTATTACAAGGAAAGTCGTCTTCAAACCTGCTATTTTATGTGTCCAGTTTATAACATAGTAATTAATAAGTATTTGAATTTTTTTTTTTTTTTTTTTTTACCTTCCAACATTGATTGAAGAAATAGTGAACCGGATAAAGTCATAGCTGGCAAATATATACCAGAAAATGATCGCTATCTTGGCACCATATTTTAAATTCTGCAATAATCGAGGACAGTATTATCTGCCCTATGTAGCGTTTAATATTAAAGACCATAAACTTTTATGGTTTACAAAAGCTAGAGAGCTTGAGGAAAAACGAACGTCCATCTATTTTTGCTGCCCTTGCGCTGTCTAGAAATACATTCAATATTCTGTTATATCGGTAATAGATTAAGTATCCAAGTGGATTTATCTAATTATCCGATCTATAGAAACTTGGATTTGCGCTTATAACTATGTTCAAGTGAACTGTTATCTCTATTATGATTCAGTCGCGCATCACGACTCCCAGAGGTCCTAGACTGGTTTCAATAGTAAATATACAAATTTTATTCGAGTTTGTTGACAAAACCAGTTTACTAAAACGGAGAAAAGCAATAGAGTTGTTGTGTGCTTGTTCTCAGTCTTCCACACGGTCATGACCTGATTTTAGGGGCAATTGTACGCGATGGGTCCTAGACTGGCTGGATACGGGTCCAAGTGGTCCCGTTGAGGACCTAGGTGTTCCATGAACAGCACTGCATTGCTCCGTAACGTGTTAAGGTTCAAGTGCCGTCCTTCAATTATCACCAAGGGTACAAAATCATCCAAGGGTCCAAGTGGTCCCAAGGTATAAACATAACACACGTGAACGTATTTGTGACCTGGTCCAAGTGGACCCAAAATGTATAATTAACATGCGTGAACAGTAAGTGCCTAGGTCCAAGTGGTCCCAAGGTTTCAACATACACGTCAACGTATTTGTGACCGGGTCCAAGTGGGCCCAAAAGATATAAGGAGCGCCTTAAACTCAGGTTAGGTTTGCAAAATCTATAAACATGACACGTGTGAACTTATTTGTGACTGGGTCCAAGTGGGCCTAAATGATCAGATTCCCACCTAGAACTTCCGTTACCTGAATTCTATAATCGATCGCGTCCTGATGATATTATAATAAAATAACAACTGTACTTAGCTCCATCGAATCGTAGAGTACTACGGCCGAGCAAAAGTTTAGGTGAACTGAACATCGAGTTCTCATTAGAACCTAACTCGTAAACCGATACGATAAAGTCAGTCAGCAGGTATCGATAAAAAATCGCGACGGTGGCCTGTACCACTATGTATCCATGGGCAAAACATGCTCGAGGGCCAATAAGGCAACATACAAATAAATCCCTACACGTCTAGCACAAATATGAGTAAAAACTCTAGGGATGAGAAAAATAGGAAGAACGAGCGATTTGTTCTCATACTCGCGAATCTGTCAACTGTGTAGGAACCCAATTTGTTTGGGCCATATCGAAAGATTCTCTCTTAACTCAATCTACAATTCTATTGAGAAAGTCAGCTCGCTGATTCTGATCTCTAGGGATCCATACGACTTCAAATATTATGTTACTGAGTAGGTAACAGTAAAATATTTCTAAAGCGATGCTTGCATGCTTAAATCTTCGACACACGTGTAACACTGATTATCAGTGTACCATTTTAATCGTATACAACAGTATACAAAAAGATCCCAGACCTAACGAAATGGCTATGAGTTCCCGGTGAGTAGAACTTAGGTTAACATCCATGTCATTCTAAGTGTGATGAGCAATGTTGTAGCATTAGCGTCGGAATAACAACCCTTGTATATTTAATAAGCTGATTATTCAAGATGCGCTTGGTAAAATTACTTGCCAATATACAGCTCAGTAAGTGTACGTTGTCGAACTGAGAATGACAGAATCCCAAGAAGATCTATTGATTATATCGAATTGTGAATAACTTGACACGACTCTAGTGATATAGTCAGAAGTACCCAACGAGACATTTTCTCTAAATTATGCAAAACTGTGTAAAATACATACATAAGTGTTGTACTTTGCATACAGCTAATAATGAAAAAAATCTGGGAAATAATTATCCGCTCCACACCGCCAGCTAGCTGTTTCAAATTATTACGGTTTCCCAGCCAGGAATCGTTTCCATGCATGGGTTTCCCAGCCAGGAATCGTTTTCATGCATGGGTTTCCCAGCCAGGAATTGTTTTTATGCATGGGTTTCCCAGCCAGGAATTGTTTTTATGCATGGGTTTCCCAGCCAGGAATTGTTTTCTTGCATGGGTTTCCCAGCCAGGAATCGTTTTCATGCATGGATTTCCCAGTAAGCAGGCTTTTAAATGAAATGTTTAAACTACCAGTTATAAAATAGAACGTACTAATTCCCCAGCTATTAAGATTAAATACTGAAAAAGGACTCACCTGCGGCAGCTAGATCGTGACGTTAAGGGTCAAAATTAGACCAGCACTCTAACTGTGTATTAAACGTTGCAAATTGTGCGAGTTTACCTAAACGAGCTCCGCAGCAAGGGATTGAAGCACTGTCACAAGGATTAGAACATACTATAATATATACATAGCTTTCATCATGAGAAAGGAACAAAGTAACCACATAGTTTATACGATTTACAAAAAGTTACATGATGAGGGACGACACAACTAACTTAGGGTGCGTTCGATTGACCGTATTCCGGAATAGGAATAGATGGAATATATAGTCTCTGGAAATCACTGGTTCGGGCATATTTTTCACTGTAAGCTACAAACGCTTGCTGATATATGATATTCACGATATTTATTATTCCAGTGGCTAAACAATCCCAGTAAACATGATTTGTAGTGATCATTCTAGGTATTCTTATTCCGGAATACGGGCAATCGAACGCACCCTTAGCTTCAATATAAATGATACAAGTACAACTAAATTTTTACACCCAATTTTCTTCTTCAAAACATGTCGCTGAATACAGTCTATCTGCGGAATCAATTTTAAGAAACAGCAGGAATTGTTGTATTCAGCTTTTACTGTACTGATCTTTTTACAAATATATTTTCTAGTTCTAATGATGATTGTAGATTGGCATCTTGATTCGAATCAACTAAATGAAACCGAGTAATAAAAAGCCTATTAAATTTGCCGTGCCGTTTATATTTCACCGTGGCTAAAAGCATAATCTATGAAAGGTTTTGACCTTAAAGACACACTTATGGCACTATTTTGCAAAACAAATAACATTAGATCAGTTACTAATAGATATATATAACTGCTAGGTAGTAGATACATGTTTAGAACCTTTACAGAAACCCTTATTTTTATCCAAAACGTAACGTCCGTGCTGCGTTGGGGAAAAGTATTTCCTTAGTTATTAACGTGTGTCGTGGCTAACTCATAGGAAGCAGACCTATTTCGCAAATGCGAGTAGGAGACAATTACGAATTTCTATAATAGAAGATCTTAGGCAGTACAGGCTAAGGATGGGGGAGAAGGAATGAATCACATGCAAAGTCAAGCACAGATTATTGAAGATCATGAGCACATTTAGGATGACGAATTACGCATGAATCATATGCAACGTCAAGCACAGTCTATTGACGATTTTGAGCAGGATGGAGGATAAATTAAAGAAGAAATCACATGCAACGTCAAGCAGAGTCTATTGAAGACCTTGAGCACAGGAAGGATATATGGCGGATAAGGAATGAACACATGCAACGTCAAGAACAGATAATTGAAGATCTTGAGCACATTAGGATAACGGATAAGGAATGAATGATAAACTTTATTCCATATAAACACCAGAAATGGTACATAGGAATTCTTATAAAACTAAATATAAATCGAAGTACAATGAAATAACATTCATAACTATCTCAAATTACTATTATTAAATACTGTAAGCAAACTGTAACAATATTTACCAACAACTTTTACAATTGTATCATCCTTCATAGACATTATATATAAACATAATTCTCTCTTATTAAAACGCGAGAAAGAGGAATTAATACTTAATAACTCAGTCATAAATTTGTTTCTAATTTTAATAAAACTGGGATTCGAACAAATCATAAGGTAATGATATTCGTCTCCAATCACTCCCAAGTCGCATAGAGTACACTTCCGTGACTCATATGGAATATTTCCGTATCGGCCAGACTCAACAGGTAACTTATGTGCAGACACCCGTAGTTTAGTTACTGCCTGACGGTGTTTGAAGTTCGTAATAGATGAAAGATATTTTTCAAAACCTACTTTCGGTTTGACTTGACGAAAAGTACGTAACTTCCCGCCATAAATGTGGCTCTGCAGATCACTCTGATGAACCTGGTCCTTCCATTTCTCGGCAAAATAATCGTACATTTTTACCTTTACATATTTGGCAATTAAACCTATTTGCTTGGGAGAAACTGAAAGCTCAGTGAGCGGTTTGATATTGCATAGTTCTAAAATATGGTTTGTAAAAACTGCACCCTGAAATTTCGACTTTATACATACTTCCGCAGCTTTTCCAACTAAAGTACTATTGTATTCCGAGTTTATAATTCTTAACCAATACTTCACTACGAGAGAAGCGACTTGAACCATCATTGGAACTCTACCTAATTCCGCATAGACTGCTAAATTGGTTGTTTTAGAGTGTACGCCCAGAATTCGTTTGCAAAACTTCAAATGAAGTCTCTCTAAATTATTAACTACCTTAAACAGTTTCTGCCGGAACGTATCTAAGTTAGAGCAGGTTCGTCCCAACAAATATACACCCCACACCTCACATCCATATAGCAACACTGGCACTACAAGTGAAGAGAACAGTTTCAACAGTAACTTAACTGACATATTTTCTACATTTGAAAAATTTCTGAATAGACTGTGATAAGCCCTCAATGCCTTATTATACAAAGTAGTTTGGGCCCGTTTGAAACCACCAGCACAATGAAAAGAAATCCCTAAATACATATATTCCTCAACGCAGACCAACTGTTCATTGTTAAGATACCACTTAGAAGTTATACATAAACGCCTTTGGGCCGGTGTCCCAAAAACCAGAATCTTAGACTTTTTCAAGTTAACTCTCAGTCTCCATTTCTTGGTATAAGAGTGGAGTTTGTTCAAACCGCATTTTTGCATGCCAGATGCAGAATCAGATAGAATTACTAGGTCGTCCGCATATAGTAAACAATTCAACTTGGTATCACCTAGCATCACTGGTGCACATGAAGGCGAATTAAATAACTCAGGAATGTCATTAATAAACACATTGAATAACGTAGGACTTAAATTGCAGCCCTGTTTCACCCCAACATCTGATTGAAAATATGGAGTACATCCCTGACTCAGCTTTATCGCTAATTTGACAGACGCATACATACTACAAAGGATGCGTATAAAATTTCTGCTACAACCGTATTGAATCATTTTATAAAACAAACCCTCTCTCCAAACACTGTCATACGCTTTCCTAAAATCGATAAAACACGAAAATAACGGCTTACGGCTAGACTTATAAGAATCAATCAACGTTTTTAATACCAGTATATGGTCAGAGGTTCTAAAACCGTGCCTAAAACCTATTTGGTGTTTATTCATAATGTCGTTTTCCTTTAAGAAACGATTTAAGCGGTCATTTAAGATTAACGTAAAAAAATTACCCAAACAGCTACTAATACAAATACCTCTATAGTTTGCCGGATCTAACTTACATCCTGATTTGTAAAGAGGAACGATAAGACCTTCAGACCACACCCGTGGAAACACACCGTGGGATAACACCACATTGAAAAGCTTAACATAATAAGGCGCTAAAACATCTATTGATGATTTGATTATCTCGTTGCTTAAAGAATCAATTGCACTCGCTTTCTTTATTTTGAGTTTCTTAGATAAAGTGCAAACTTCTTTAATATCAATAGGTGAATCGAGAATCGTACTATCTTTGACAGCCCAAAGCCAAAAATCATTGACAATCTGAGATTCAGTACTGTTGCTTTCCGCTGAAAAATTGATTCTATTCAGATCCCTAAAAGAATTAAACCACAGAACCGGCGGAACGTCATCACAGCCACCCACAGACTGATGCGTTTTAATAGAGTTCACCAGTTTCCAAAATGCTTTTGGATTAGTATCCTGTAAAGTCTGTATTTTGTCTAAAATTGCATCATGAAACTGTCTTTTCAGTCGCTTAGTTAAACGTTTATACCTTTTCTTAGTCAAGAAAAATTTCTGTCTCAAATACGGCTCATTGGGATATTTTGAAACTAATTTTCCCAAACCCCGTAGTTCTTTCCTAAGGTCATAACAGCTCTTATCAAACCATTTTTGCTTTGGCACTGTTCTCCGCCGTGGTTTCTTAAATGAAGACGTTCTTTTCCTAACAGACATCACTTTCTTCGACGCGCATAATAATACGTCAGTAAACCTATTTACCATAGAATCTACGTCAAGATGATCATCAATCCTTGAGTCAAACAACACACCAAGTCCCTCGTGAACTTCCTTTGAATCAATACTTTCACGAAATAAGTATTTTAAATCATCATCCCACGATAAAGCCATGGGGTGTGGAGTCAATACTAAAGAATCGTCCAATTCCTTAGACACGTAAGCTTTCATAGCAAACGATAATAAACAATGGTGTGAAAACTCCGTTAAACTAGAGACGGCGAAATAACTAACCAGCGCAAATATATTGAGAGAAACGATAGCGTAATCCACTACACTTGCTCCATTATATGTTTGACACGTAAATTGTCCCATGTAATCACCCTTCGTTCTGCCGTTTAGAGCTATTAAACCATTTCCACAACATATCTCTGCCAAAGACCTACCATAAGCATTAACCTGCACATCCCTTGAATTTCGCCCTTCAACTACCACTGTAACCGAATTAACACAATCTGTAACCGAATTAACACAACAGTTGACAGTATCATCTACATAATCCTGTAATCCGCCCATTCTTGCATTAAAATCCCCACATAAAATGATCTCACATTTCCTGGCAAAGTTATAAATGCTTTCCTGTAAGCACTCAAAATGATCTTTATCTAATCTACGTTCCCTGGAAGAGTTATTTGGAGGGACATATGCAGTACAAACAAAGATATCCTGATCCAAGTGAAAAAACTCCTTTTCGAGTTTCCACCAAATAAAGTCCTCACAACTTTCGTGATCAAGAAATTTTACACCTTTCCGCAAGTGTGACTTAACAAGGACCGTTATCCCCCCAGAATTCCTGCGAGCGTTAACTGGAGCTAACCGACACTTTGAAAATGAATAAAATCCATCAATACCAAGGTTCGTGGTACCATAAGGTAACCATGTTTCTACAAGACTAACAAAATCAAATTTATTGATTGCTGAAAGGAAGCTATTGTCGTTTAACTTCCCCGCAAGCCCCTCAATATTCCAACAACCAAACCGCAAAAACGATGCGTTTGTCATAACAACCCACCGAAAATCTGCATACTCACACGCTCGTCCCTAACAGCCAACAAAACAAAAGGAAAGTATCTAAAAACCTAAAGCCATAAGACCATGTTATTAATAATAATAAAAATTAAATACAAATGAAGTTAAACACTAAATCTATACTGCCGCCCTTATAGTATTATTGAATGGCGGGAAACTAGGTTGCGTACTACAATAAGATAAACCAGGCGGCAGATATGGAGGCGGAACCATGACCCTCTGATGCTGAACTGGACTAACATTCGACTGTAAAACCTGTTTCAGCATGTTCGACAGCTCCTTTAAAACTACCATACTTTCGGTTTCCTGTGGACCATCAGCTCGCGGCATTTGTTCAGAATTCCCCATCCTTGGTTCTTGCGTCGTACGTAAAGCCGAAAGCCTCCGGTTTGATCTAACAACCGGTCGTATACCAAGGGCCTGTCTGATGCCATTCTTTATATTACCGGCGAAAAGAGGAACCCCAACCCTTGCATTAAGATGCTTAGCATCATGGTAAAACTGTCTGTTCCGGAGGTTACTGTTATCGATATGGGTGACGTTAGGAATGTCCTTTATCTGTGCATGCACCGACATGTTGACATCATACACTGATCTGTCCAGATTGTCACACCGTGGCGTAATACTAGAAACAATAATTTGTTTCCCCGGAAATGAATTCTTTGCAATCTTGACCATCTCGACTGCCTTATTAACAACCATTTCTACTGAGTCATGCTCCACATCATTAACCCCAGTATTAATAATGATACCTTTTCGTACCGAAAACCTTGGTGAACCAAGAATCTCAGTCGCCTTACTAATGGTGCTACACGATATTAACTTGACTTCATTACGTGGGCAGAGTTTATTCTTGTCCAAAAACTTTCGATTGGAATCGCAGAGGACCACAAAATCAAACTGCTCATCCCTCTGCCGCTGAGGAATCCTTTGCGAATCCGAAATATCATCTCCAGTCGATCCAGCATCATTACTTCGATCATGCGGAGGCACTAAGTTCTCAATGACAGTAGAATTACTGACCGGGATAGCTTGCTGTAGCGCAACCTCGCGTTCTCTCTCTAACGCCGAAACGCGTTCCTGTAACTTGTCATTTCCTGTCTCCAAAACACTCACTCTTTTAGACAGATTAGCCTTTTCTTCAATTAGAGACCCAACTCGCCCTTGCACTTTTTTCACTTCAGCTTCAGCCTTTATCAACCTCTGTTCGACTTCATGGACGAAAGTGTCATGCGCTTTTTTCAAGGCAATTAACTCGTGCTTCACGTGATCACTCACTGACTTAGATCAGTAATGTCTCCTTTGTTACCGTCAAATCCTCGTTCAAAACTTTCAATTGGAAATCACCTTCAGCCACTAAAGAGTCTGTCTTTGCGACGACGTCCTCTACCTTTGAAATTCTTTGAATAAGTGACTGCACGAGATCCAAAACTTCTTGTGACAGAATGCCCTCTTTCTCCGAAACATTTGGTTGAACTTTCTTCATCTTCTTGATACTCGCCTTTCTGGGGGATCTAACTTTGTGGATAACTTTAGACACTGTTATGGAGTCCGGCGGAGCCAAAACTTCATCTTCCTCCGCTTCAACTTCATCGTCCGAGTCCAACAAAACCTCTAGTGACTCACCATCGAGAGATAATCTGTTCGTCACAGTGTTCATTTCGCAGGATTCATAAAATACTTTCGAATAAATTTCGCCAATCTGTGAGTTATCCAACTCATCACTTCTCCCAAGTTCATTCACTAAATTCAACAGTTTATAAAATTCTGTCTCCTTCCAAAGGGATTTTTGCTTTCCCTGAACCATGACCTTCTGCTTGGTCAAATATATCGTAATTGTAAACAGAAGTGGTCCTGTTGTGCTCGCGCCATCTTTCCCGGTATCTTTACATCGACTGAGTTGAATAATTACCTCAACCAGATCACCGCCATCGTCCGTCTTCTTTGTCCAGTTTACCGTGTATTCTTGTAGGTTTCCGAAATCAAACCAGTATCGGATCTTGAAAGCTCTCAGCCAACATTTGAAGCGTGATTCCTTCGAAACCTTAACCAAGTAGACTTCCCCCTTCTCAGATGTCTCGAGAATCTCTTGTTCTTCAACGCATTCGTCTATCTCAGGGGACATGCAACGTCAAGCACAGTCTATTGAAGATCTTGAGCACATTAGGATGGCGGATAAGGAATGAATGACATGCAACGTCAAGCACAGTCTATTGAAGATCTTGAGCACATTAGGATGGCGGATAAGGAATGAATCACATGCAACGTCAAGCACAGTTTATTGAAGATCTTGAGCACATTAGGATGGCGGATAAGGAATGAATGACATGCAACGTCAAGAACAGATAGTTGAAGATCTTGAGCACATTAGGATGGCGGATAAGGAATGAATGACATGCAACGTCAAGCACAGTCTATTGAAGATCTTGAGCACATTAGGATGGCGGATAAGGAATGAATCACATGCAACGACAAGAACAGATAATTGAAGATCTTGAGCACACTAGAATGGCGGATAAGGAATGAATCACATGCAACGTCATGCACAGTCTCGATCCTCCCTCGGACGAAAACAATCCTTCCCCTCTCTTGAAAAAGCACAATCCAACCGGTTTCTGTATCAGTATCGCGGGGGGAAACGTTAGGCGCATGTGCTATTGAAGTAATGAGCACAGCGTGCCCGTCCAGCCAGCCGTTTCCTGCCTAAACTGAAAGAAAACAATGCCAATCACCCATGTTTCTAATTTTAGATACATCTGTGCGTTGGATTGATCGTATTCCGGAATAGGAATACACAGAATGATCACTACAAACCACTTATATCGGAAAGTTTTATCTTCTGGCCGGAACACTAAATGTATAATAAATATCATATGTCAGCCTGGACCAGTAATTTCCAGAGAATATTCCATCTATTGTTATTCCGGAATACGGTCAGTCGAACGCGCGACATTTACTAAAAACGTTTAAGCCCTCAGGAACTAGTTTCTGTGTGTCAAGAGCTCGGGACAAAGTTGACATTTAATTTCCTATTATTTCTGTTTCTGCAATTATAAATCTTTCTCGATCGATCGCTACTGGCTGGATTGCGTAGGCGTGAATGCATTATTTTGGTGTTTTGTAGAAAGTCGGTTTCGAGATGGAGATTGAGTTGGACTAACCCGAGTAACGAGCGCCTGAAACTCAGGTTAGAGTTGGACAAGATCGGTTACATGAATATATACAGGCTCAGGATAGCTATATGAAAGATTTGGATCAGTTTTATGCGCATCAGGTGTTGAGAGATGAGCTGGACGAGAGTTTTCTTCAACTCTTACCGACTATTATCAGCGCGATGAGGGTTGACGAGTCAAACAAGGGAGCAAAAACTCTCGACGACTCTCGTGGCAATATGATCAGGCTCAAATTCGATGAGAGCGGATGAGAGCGCATACTCGTGGCCTTAGAGGAAGTAATTGTAATGCCAATTTCTGCTCCGTCATAACAGAGCTCTAGAAAAGGGCTAACTATCAAAACGGCAGGAGTATCTCGACTATGGCAGCAGTACTATAGTTTAACAATCCAGTCAGTGATTTTCTTCTTCACCGACGGAGAACAGAAATAGCTTCAGGAGGTTGGCGCATACAAGTACATCGATATCGTATTTTTGGCCTGTCATTAATTACATGTCAAGTTCCGTCAGTTTTCTAAGAAGTGTACATGAGTAACTTACTGCTTTTAGTGTGCTATTTTTATCAACAACAGAAGTGAAAGAATTTGTTACTTCTCTACTCTGTTCCGAAAATAACTTCTTTATGCTCTAGTCCTCCCTTTACAAAAACCAGTACAACAATATAATAATATCATTTATTATTATTGGTAGGAAGGAGCATACAGAACTAGAATGAAACGTAATTCGTTACTAATTACAATGATGTAATGTAACTGAAATAGTCAGAATGTACAAGCTTCTGAGATGGTATAAGTACCAAACTTGTGACAGAACAAGTTACTGTGTAAGCCAAGGTTTTGTGAAACAATCAAACGAGGCTTTACTTAGTCTTTAAACGTATCCGTCTTTGACCTTTTCAGACTTCTATCTGCCACCCAATATGGTAGCCCTAAATTTTTCAGTGGAAGTGGCACCTCCGAATCTAAAACTGTAAGTTTACTATAACCCGACGGATCAATGCCCACTTCCGCTGATTTAGCTTTTAAGATATCTCTTGCTAAGAACTTCGCGTTTTTCAGAGAACACATTACTTTTAGAATCCTCATCATATCTAATAGATCTGATTATAAAATCAGTAGATTCCTCTGCGATATGAGCGTGACGAATGTCAGTTCAGCGGTAAATAATAGTATGGGCATGTCTTATTGAACGTTTTCGCAATGTAAACCCATGCCCGTCTCTGTACTTATCAGTTTTGCTTGATTCAATTAAAATCGTAAGACGATCTTCAAGAAAAATTATATTATTTCTGATATTCAATAGTTCTGAGATTCTGAAGAATCCAGCATAAGATAATTGACACATGGTAGTGATCTAGTACCAAGTAGATTACTACTCTCTTCGAAATAGGCATGAATAGTTATAATAGTATCCGGAGTTATCGGATGTACTTTCCTAGCAAGTTCATTTGGGTGTTATCTTTCGAAGCTTCAACAATTGCCGTTAACAATGAATCTATTACAAGGAAAGTCGTCTTCAAACCTGCTATTTTATGTGTCCAGTTTATAACATAGTAATTAATAAGTATTTGAATTTTTTTTTTTTTTTTTTTTTTACCTTCCAACATTGATTGAAGAAATAGTGAACCGGATAAAGTCAAAGCTGGCAAATATATACCAGAAAATGATCGCTATCTTGGCACCATATTTTAAATTCTGCAATAATCGAGGACAGTATTATCTGCCCTATGTAGCGTTTAATATTAAAGACCATAAACTTTTATGGTTTACAAAAGCTAGAGAGCTTGAGGAAAAACGAACGTCCATCTATTTTTGCTGCCCTTGCGCTGTCTAGAAATACATTCAATATTCTGTTATATCGGTAATAGATTAAGTATCCAAGTGGATTTATCTAATTATCCGATCTATAGAAACTTGGATTTGCGCTTATAACTATGTTCAAGTGAACTGTTATCTCTATTATGATTCAGTCGCGCATCACGACTCCCAGAGGTCCTAGACTGGTTTCAATAGTAAATATACAAATTTTATTCGAGTTTGTTGACAAAACCAGTTTACTAAAACGGAGAAAAGCAATAGAGTTGTTGTGTGCTTGTTCTCAGTCTTCCACACGGTCATGACCTGATTTTAGGGGCAATTGTACGCGATGGGTCCTAGACTGGCTGGATACGGGTCCAAGTGGTCCCGTTGAGGACCTAGGTGTTCCATGAACAGCACTGCATTGCTCCGTAACGTGTTAAGGTTCAAGTGCCGTCCTTCAATTATCACCAAGGGTACAAAATCATCCAAGGGTCCAAGTGGTCCCAAGGTATAAACATAACACACGTGAACGTATTTGTGACCTGGTCCAAGTGGACCCAAAATGTATAATTAACATGCGTGAACAGTAAGTGCCTAGGTCCAAGTGGTCCCAAGGTTTCAACATACACGTCAACGTATTTGTGACCGGGTCCAAGTGGGCCCAAAAGATATAAGGAGCGCCTTAAACTCAGGTTAGGTTTGCAAAATCTATAAACATGACACGTGTGAACTTATTTGTGACTGGGTCCAAGTGGGCCTAAATGATCAGATTCCCACCTAGAACTTCCGTTACCTGAATTCTATAATCGATCGCGTCCTGATGAAATTATAATAAAATAACAACTGTACTTAGCTCCATCGAATCGTAGAGTACTACGGCCGAGCAAAAGTTTAGGTGAACTGAACATCGAGTTCTCATTAGAACCTAACTCGTAAACCGATACGATAAAGTCAGTCAGCAGGTATCGATAAAAAATCGCGACGGTGGCCTGTACCACTATGTATCCATGGGCAAAACATGCTCGAGGGCCAATAAGGCAACATACAAATAAATCCCTACACGTCTAGCACAAATATGAGTAAAAACTCTAGGGATGAGAAAAATAGGAAGAACGAGCGATTTGTTCTCATACTCGCGAATCTGTCAACTGTGTAGGAACCCAATTTGTTTGGGCCATATCGAAAGATTCTCTCTTAACTCAATCTACAATTCTATTGAGAAAGTCAGCTCGCTGATTCTGATCTCTAGGGATCCATACGACTTCAAATATTATGTTACTGAGTAGGTAACAGTAAAATATTTCTAAAGCGATGCTTGCATGCTTAAATCTTCGACACACGTGTAACACTGATTATCAGTGTACCATTTTAATCGTATACAACAGTATACAAAAAGATCCCAGACCTAACGAAATGGCTATGAGTTCCCGGTGAGTAGAACTTAGGTTAACATCCATGTCATTCTAAGTGTGATGAGCAATGTTGTAGCATTAGCGTCGGAATAACAACCCTTGTATATTTAATAAGCTGATTATTCAAGATGCGCTTGGTAAAATTACTTGCCAATATACAGCTCAGTAAGTGTACGTTGTCGAACTGAGAATGACAGAATCCCAAGAAGATCTATTGATTATATCGAATTGTGAATAACTTGACACGACTCTAGTGATATAGTCATTGTATAGTCGAAGACGAAACCCATAGAAAAAATCTTACCCGTGAAACGTTCAAGATTTCTGTCCCGGCGAGGTAATATGATAAAATCAATTCTTTGATTAACTGCTGCGTATTGTCGCCTTTATCTTATATGGATTGGATATAATATGATTATACTCAAATCACCATTACAACCGCTCGAAAATATTCAGTTGTAAGAAATCCTGACGACAAAGGAAGTTATAAATAAATAAAGAATCTTTACGGGAACTGTCAAAATCTAAATCGGATCAGAACCGAGGCAGTCATCTTAACAGAATTAAGTCTCCAAAACTTAACTAACTCTCTAACGAGTTTGATACAGATATATGGAGCTGTGAATAATTCGAATGCAAGAACTGTGAGCACAAAAAGGCTGACCTAGTAAAGCCTCAGAACCATCTTAGGTATGTCTGATAAAATGACGAAAACCTGATTTCAGGCCAAACATGAAATTATCACGTGGAAAATTAATAAAAAAATTACCAATATATTTGTTTACGTGTCTTAAATCCAAGATGACCGCTTTTACCGGATTTTTTACACCGAAGCCGAAATCGGGTTAACTACAGTGGGTTCTTCTGTAACACCGTCTAGTCTAGACTGCTTCGCGGGAGTTATTAGAAAACGTTTCTGGCGAAGGCGTGGTAATAAAAGGAATTGTATCTCCCTTTATCTATAATCTTAAATGACATCGCTGGTGGTTGATCTTCATGTCTCTCCGATATTGACAATAATTAATATGTTCTCTGAGTGTACCTTTGCCAATATAACTGGGTATAACACTTATCGTGTGACTTAATTACCCTCGAACTCGTAATTGTCTCGTTTAGAGTGTAATGTTCTTTACCTTTAATAAGATCTTTTACTAGTTCGTTATTAGATATGCTACTAGTATATTGGAGATATTTTCCGCTTGTGCCACTGGCTTGGTTTTCGTTGTAGAGCCGGGTGTATGTTGTGTATACAGGCAGTTACGTCTCCAATGACCTGAAGCAGATGTCGACTTGGTTCTGGAAACGGGTGCTGGATGTTTTCGTTGACGGACGAAATTACTGAAGTTCTGAGGGGAGATGGTATCAGAAGTGGCGACGACGTCTGAGTGAACAGAGGGCGCTGCTTGACAAACTGAAATAAAGCATACAAAATTAACTGTCGATTCATTCGTAGTAGTGTAGCCCTGAGAGTGAAGAACGCTTAATCTAAGTATCTTATATATGGTAAAGATACAATAGAAGAAACACAAACAAGTGTGGAATGTGAAATTATTTGCAATGCAAATACTGTAAAAACCGGACACGAGCATAAATACATTTTGTAATTCTCACCACAGAACCAAATAATATTAACAAGCCGTTATAAATATAGTATTGTGGTTCGCTTGTGCTATACAGTGTACACCAAACGGTTATTTCAGTGGCTAAGCGCCATGAGTAACTTACTGCTTTTAGTGTGCTATTTTTATCAACAACAGAAGTGTAAGAATTTGTTTGTAATTCTGTTTTTATCAACAACAGAAGTGTAAGAATTTGTTTGTAATTCTCACCACAGAACCTAATAATATTAACAAGCCGTTATAAATATAGTATTGTGGTTCGCTTGTGCTATACACCACACGGTTAGTTCAGTGGCTAAGCGCCGATTTTACACCCTTAAATAGGG
Source organism: Actinernus sp. WN-2022 (assembly GCA_030867875.1). Taxonomy (NCBI): domain Eukaryota; kingdom Metazoa; phylum Cnidaria; class Anthozoa; order Actiniaria; family Actinernidae; genus Actinernus; species Actinernus sp. WN-2022. The sequence continues at coordinate 33,558,623 of JAOWCC010001501.1, forward strand.
TCAGAGGTTCGATATCTCCGCGGCACACCCCTATATCCGGGAGGTGGGGGGGGGAGGGGGGGGGGAGAGACATTCGGCCCCCGCTGAGAACGCAAACACATCTCTGGCAGTGACCACCCTCAGTGGATATAGAGTTCAGTTAAAACAGTGTCCCTAATTAGCAATACCATGCTAAATACATACATTGGCATTCAAATGAAGTCTATTATTATTATTATTATTATTATTATTATTATTATTATTATTATTATTATTATTATTAGTATTAGTATTATTATTATTGTTGTTGTTGTTGTTATTGCTATTGTTATAAAACGCCAGGGAATGAGACAGATAAACCTTCAGATTCTTGGAGAGTCGACGAGAGCGCATTATCGTGGCATTAGAAGAAGTAATCCCATTTCTGCTCCGTCACAACAACAGAGCTCTAGAAAGGGCTAACTATCGAAACGGCAGCAAAATCTCGACTCTGACAGCAGTTATCATACTCTTCAACGATAGTTTAAAAATCCAGACATTTCTTTTCTTCTCTACCGACACAGAACAGAAATAACTTCATGCAGGAGGTTGGCGCGTATACAAGTACATCGAAACCGCATTTTGGCCTGTCGTTAATTACATAGCAAGTTACGTCAGTTTTCTAAGAAGTGAACATGAGTAACTGCTTTTAATGTGCTATGTTTAAACAACAAGAGAAATGTAAGCTATGTTTGTAATTCTGACCACGCAACCAATATTATTAACAATGCAGTTCCTTAAAACATCCATGTTTTTCATACTACAATGTGCAGACCTAAAAACAAAAACAAATAAATATAGCACTGTAGTTCGCTTTTGCTCTGAAAGACACAACTGAAGCTAGCTTGAAACACAGCCGCCTCTTCAGATCGTTCCAGGGTCTTCCTTCTCGGGGAATTTACGAAACCTCCAGGTTTTAACCGACGCTGGACCTTAATCGCTATAACGTCTAACGTTAAATTAGAGAGTTTGACTAGACTCAACGTCTGACGTTAACTAAAAATAGAGAGTTTGACCGGTTTAACGTCTGACGTTAAAATAGAGAGTTTGACCGGACTTAACGCCTGACTTTAGCAGGGCTAATGGTTAGCTGGTTATGCAACCGACCCCAGATTCGTGGAGCTAAATTCTCAGAATTACAAACAAATGGTTTTCAACCAATTTGATACTCTAGTTTCTAGAGGACCGAAGAAACGAGGGAAGAAGAAAAAAGGAGAGAAGACAGGCCGCTGCATGGTCAAATCCGTTCAGAATCACATTTCTGACTGACCAACCGCACGACCGCGAGTGCTGAAACGATACTTTCGCATTTTTATTAATTTTCAGTGTTTTATTGATTTGAAACTCAGCACATTGAAGTGATATTCTCAACGGTTTTGACCAGAGGACCCTCTTGTTTTCTCCTCTGCCTCTTATTTTTATTACCTTCGATTTACCGTATTCCAAAATAAGAATAGATGGAATAGTCTTTGCAAATCATAAACGCTTGCTGACATATGATATTCATGATCAAGATACATTTAGTATTCCAGTACCCTGGATGCCAGAGGTTCCAATGCCCTCTCTAACCCAAAGTCAGCGAGAAGCGCCTCGCCCTAACGTTGGCCTAGAGAGGGCAATAGAACCCCTGGCATCCAGGGTAGTATTCCCGTGGCTAAAAGCCACGATACAATGGATATTACGTGATCATTGTTTGTATTCTTGTATTCGCACGCGCCCTATAGACTAATATATGGTTGGAATCAATTATAGTGACGTCAGTCGCGGAAAAGAACAAATCGCGAATGTTTAACTCGTGATTTCTTGTAAAAAAGATGGCAACAAAATTCAGACTTTGCAAGATGCAGCAGAGGCGCTGGTAACTACATTTTAAAACATGCATTCAAGTCCTGATACACGAGAAGTACGATATGACTTCATTGATTATACTTACAGTCAGACTTATTAAAAGGGTGTATAGCCCCGGCTTACACGACAACCGTTTTGGGCACGGCGCTCCTAAATTGGGCACGTCACTCCCAACAGGCCGTTCGAGACTACCTTTCCACATGGTCTCGGCGCCCCTAGATGTTCGGACACGCGTTCCCAGAACATCCATTTACAGGACAATAATAAGGGGTGTCGCGCCGAAATAAATTGTCACACGTACCATATCAATAAAATAGCAAGCAAAAGTGTCGTTTTGAACTTCCCGCGGCCTCTTCCATATTAGGAAATTTCCATATTCCATATTTGGAAGAACTGCAAGGAAATTCAAAATGGCGGTTTCTAGGTCCCAGACCTCTAAATCGACACTCGTTGTTTGAAATTCCAATTTGATCAGGTAATGCACGTGTACGTTTAAATGAGTCACTTGGAGCTCCTATCAAGTGCTATGTGGATAGATTATATACGGACTTTGATCAGCCTCTGTGGTTGTTTCAGGTCCCGTTAGAAATTCACGAGCAATAGGCGAGGGTATTCAGCAATGAACTTTTCAAGACCTCGAAAGTGCATTATTTAAAGTGCCTATAACACCAAACATTAAATTTATTACATCGATTCTGTATAGCGCTCTGAATAAGAATTCAAAAAAATAAAAGTGAAAACTAAACTTCGACGATTTTAGTGGCATCAAAGTTATGTAAAACATTCGTTTTGGGCTCCCTGTTTCCAGTTGGAAGTCAGCGCGAGTCTTGGTGAAGGCCTGGAGTTGTGACGTCAATCATTTTACTACAACTACCAGAATCCTTTGCACGGTTTCGTTTGTTCCTTTAATATAGACCATTGTCTTGCTATTCTCAAAGGAGTTGAAAAATCTGAATAAGAAAAAGAATTCAAAAAGGAAAAATGTCCTATTATAGTCTAATCAGTATGAAGTAAACTCCATCACAAGAAAGAGCACATCGAAATTAGTAAATTCACCAAGTTTGGTGACATTTCATTGGATATTTACCATGTGGTGAGCTTTCAAGAGTCGCAGAAATAAGCGATGTTTGTATGGAATTGGAAGGACGCCTTATTACAACACGTCACAGGTCACTAGTCTCCAGGCCCCCAAAGGGAATTGAAAACTGACGGCCACATGTTCTGGTTCTCAACTTTGAAAGGCCGTAAAAAATTACAGTTGAGTTTTAGCCTCCCATATTTGCTTTAAGTTCTAAAGAATAGTTTAAAGTTTCATTCAAAAAATAATATTTTTTGGGATTATAGGCATTTTAAGTCTTAGGCCGTAGGAAAACCATCCTCTATTTGTTTTATAATATAAAATTCGATCTTGGTAAACAGAAAACTAATTGCATCCTAGCAGTCAGGCCGTTGTACTGTAGGTGAGGGAAACATTGGGGCAGAATCAAAAAGTACTGAAACGGTGATGACAGCAAAAGAAAACCCATGCTGATGTTGTGTACGTGAGAATATTAATCTTGTTGATTGGCTAGCTCAGTGGTTAAGCGCCGGACCAACACTCAGGGTTTTAAAATAACAGAGTAGAAGGTGCTACCTTTGTAAAACAATTTCGTTCACGAGCTGCAATTGCTGGGTTGCATGTGACGTCATGGCCGCCATGTTGGATGACAATAACAAAAGATTCCTCGTTAGCTTCTCTTGTTAGTTCATCCAACATGGCTGCCACGTCTTTGTTATTTGAATCTCTGGGGATTGGGTTGCAACCCACCAATTCGCAAATGGTTAGACATTCTCGGATAAGGACGTTAAATCGTAGGCCCATCAGTGGATGAAGAGCCACCTCGTGGATATGCCACTGATTAATCCCATTATTATTATTTTGCTCACGCCTTTCTCATGCTCGAGCGCGCATTTTTAAAAAAATCGTCTTTTTGGGCAATGAAAACGCGTGTTCTTGGATTCTCCCGTTCTTAGGATGCTGCCATAATTTAAATTCTAACACTGCATAAGGCATTTGGTTTTGTGTATCGTTATGAGTAACCAAACACACAGCACAGATCGTACTTAACGAATAGAAAACAACATTGCTATGTTGATGGTTCCTATCCGGAAGTCAAATCATTAAGTGTGGCGTACTTCAAGGATCTATCCTCGGGCCCCTGATTTTCCTCCTTTATATAAATGACTTACCCGGCTTTTTATCCTATTCAACACCAAGCCTGTACGCTAATGACACAAGCATAATATCCAGTGACATTGATATAACCTTAATCGAAAATAGAATTAATACGGATCTGATACACTTAAAAGATTGGCTCCAGGCAAACCGTATAGCAAAAGCAACAACAATGTACAAAATCACAAACAACTTGGCGCCACCTTATTTCACCAATTGCTTTTATTAAAAGAGGAAGCATACGTGAATACGGTACAAGAGGCTGCCAGATAAATCTATCAGTACCCCAGCCAAAGACAAATATGTTAAAACATAGCCTTGCGTATACAGTGGTGTAGCTGCCTGGAATTCTCTTCGTAAATACGGTACAAGAGGCTGCCAGATAAATCTATAAGTACCCCCGCCAAAGACAAATTTGTTAAAACGTAGCCTTGCTTATATACAGTGATGTAGCTGCCTGGAATTCTCTTCCTTTGGGGATAAAACAATATCAGAATTTTAATATCAGAATTTTAACGTAGCACTACAGCTTACAACTTTACATCATATTCTTTACACTTACTAGTGCTACGCGGCAAACATGATTTCATATCATAGCTACATATACATATATAATCGCCGTGACCCCATAAAACGCACCAATACCCACGATTGCTCTCATCTGACTTGATAGCTCAGTTGGTAGAGCGCCAGACATGCAACCTGGAGGTCGTTGGGTTCGAGTCCCACTTGGGTCAGAGATTTTTTCTCTTTCCCTTGTAGGGCGTGCACACATAGCACTACAGCTTACAACTTTACATCATATTCCTTGCCTAGTTAAAACTAGTTAGATTACAATATTCATGTATTTAGCAGATTTTTACTTACACATTGTTATTACTATTACTGATTAATGATTTTATTAACTCAATTATTTTCTCTCGCGCGTGATTGGTTGAATGCGTCACGTGACCCGATATTTTCTCTCCGCGAGCGGGAAATATCAGCGAGTACACCCCTTGTGAGCGTATAAGCGCGCGTCAAAGATAAAGGATGATAACAACAATAACCTACATTGTGGCGTCGAAATATGCCCTGATATTTGTCCTTGGACATTATCCGATCCTCGAAGCTCACGGTTTCCCTCGAGCTTAGCTCCCGGGAACTGTTATTTCGGATCAGATAATGTCCGCGGACGAAATATCAGGGCATGCATGTTTCTACGCCACAAATAGGTTATTAGTATTTATACTTACTTGTACACGACTCTCTGGAAGAGCATTTTTATGAAGAGATTCCATGTTTAAATAAAGATAACTAACTAAGTTAATTTTGAAAAAAAACTACTTTATTCTTCTTTATAACTTAATTTAAATACAACTCTTTGCGCAAAATATTTTCAAATAAACTATAGCAATATTCATATCATATATAATCTAGAGCATTAGCATCAACTTATTTATAAATAATTCAGTAGTAAGCAGAAATCTGTGAACACAACGCTTAAGATGCATATGAATATGAAACGAAATGAAAGTTCACCCATAGAGGTAATCGGCTAACGCTGTTGCCACCCAATTCAGATCATGTGATGTAAACAGATCCTACTCTGGGGAATTATTCCTTTTTCATTCTAATCATAATGCAGTCATGCCTATCTGAATAAAATTAATTTTCAAAGAGCCAATTCTCCAGAGTAATGTGTGTTTACATCACATGATCTAAATTGGGTGGCAACAGCGTTAGCCGATTACCTCTATAGATCCTTTGCATGTGACGTCATCAAAATTCTAAAATCTAAACTATGAGATATATGAAGCTGTTCTTTTAATATGATTTAGATATCGGTATTCTCAGTATTCTTCGAAAGATTTACGTCGATACGGTGATTTGTTTTTGAGTTACAGTACTTTGAATTTTGTGACAGCCCAGGTCAGCGTGTTTCCTAAATGTCAAGGAAATCCATATATTTCGGCCAATTTCAAATTTTAGACTTGATAAACCTTTAAAAGTGATATCTAAAGTGTTTTGAAGTGAATGCTAATTATATTGATGGGGGAAACAGCTTTATTTGTAGAGTACATTTTTGACCGCCATCTTGGTGTACTAACTAATTACACTAAATTGTTCGAATATTATTTGGCCGACAGCTCGGTTACGAAGTACTCTATTGCTCCAAAATCTCGGTCATTTCTATATTTTTACCTGCTCTATACACAGCATTAAAAATATTTTACTAATATAAGTGTTTTGTTGAGGCAATTTTTTTTGTGACGTCAATGCAAACGATCAATTGGATTTGCCACTGTTACAACTCAATTGGCGTTTTGCAGAAAACAGTCACGTGCTGATATAATCCTTCGTTAACGAATGAATTGAGCTCGTGATCCCCATGGGAAAGGCGTTGCCATGGATGCTGGGTGGCAATCTATCTTTAAAAACGCTGTTTTGGAAAGATCGACAATCGATTGGAGGTGGAAAATAGCATTTACAAACAGGTTTGCTAATAGCACTACCGATCTCGTACAAGTGCCTTTAAATATATGAATTAAGATTTTTGCCCTCCAGTACAACCACGTGATTGCATTCCTGCAAAAGGCCCATTATTATTATTATTTAATTCATTTATCTATTTATTTCAGCAATGCGATGCATGGTGTCTCTTATACATTTTCATCCATTAATGAAGTCTTTAAAGCTAACAAACAACCGAAGCATTAACTTAGAGCGGTTTTCGATTGAGTGTCGAAAGCAACAAGTGATTGCTTAGGTTTTGCGTTTGCTTAGCTTTTCTATTGGCTGTGAGAAATGTTTTCCAGTTATCAGCCAATCAAGTTCTAAACTAAAACCAAACGCAATCATGTTTTGTTTTAGCGACAGTATTGACGACTGCGTTTACTTTGCCTCGTAATTGATTAAAGTAAAACCAATCGGCGTGAATTACATCAGTTCGTGATTGGCTCATTGTGTTTTTACTTGCTCCTGTGATTGGCTCATTGTGTTTTTACTTGCTCGTGATTGGCTCATTGTGTTTTTACTTGCTCGTGATTGGCTCATTGTGTTTCCACTTATTGCTCCTGTGATTGGCTCTGTAATTACTTTGGTTTTGGTTTTACTACACTCTACTGAAAACCGCTCTATATATTCGTTGTTTCTGCGAATAACTATTTACTTTGCAATAGTCCCGTTTCGTATTATACAAATTACCGCTGAATGCGATAACTACAGACGCATTTGCTTGGAATTAGTTTCATTCTGAAGTTATTTAAACATTCACAAATACCAGCGAGAACGTGTAAAGTTCAAACTACAACAATAACTAGATACAAGCCTCTAACTGAGCCTCCAGCATCGATATCACGAAAGGCTTGGTTACCTTTCAAATTGAGGCGCATTTACTCAACATTAGCCTCATCCTGATGTTAGACATCATAAATGCCAGCATGATAATCAAAATAAATGATAATCATATTCACAGAATGAAGGTTTGTATCAGTGCAGGGTCAACTCCAGCCTCCATGCGAGGCTGAGGCTTGGTTACATTTCCAGAATGACGACTTCGACCATATTTAACAGTCCCGTTTAAGTCAACACAGTAAGGCTTGTCTTAGACGCCGCTCCACTCACTTAATAGATGGATTATAAAGCACGGCAGAAGAGCGATGCATTAATCAATTTGGTTCGTTAAATCGGTGCGACAGACGAATTAGGTTCGGCAGATTTTGTCGCATTCGGCGACACTGGAGCGGCGTTGATTCCAACGCTGTTTTTCTCATGTGCCGAATTAAATTAATAATTTATGCCATATTGAAATTTAATTTTAGCGCGAAAGTTAAAATATCGACCATATTCTCTAATCGTTACAATTGATTCAACGAATTAAGTTCACCGTCTGAATCAACTGTCGATACTTCGACATATCAAAATCATTGCACACAGAAGAGGACATTTGGTATTAGTCCTCGCTTTGAAGTAGATGCGATTTTATTGCATTAGCAGCACCTGCTTTATGGAATGACCTACCCGTAGAAATACGTAATGCTGAATCAGTTTCAGCTTTTAAGAAATTACTTAAGACGTTTTTATTTAAGAAAGCTCATTTTACTAGTGTTTATGCTGATCAATCCTGTATGATAGATAACTTATAGCCAGGAATATTCGATCGTTACCAATAAGTTTATCAGTTAGTAATTAGTCTATCAGTTCTTGTTATGCGCATGTGAGCATTTATGTATGGAACGTGCGCACTATAAATGTTATTTATTGTTATTATTTGAGAGAGATAACAACTTCAGTCGCATTCAATTCAATTCGATTCAATTTATTTCGAGTTGGCCTCTGTCACATCAAGAAATAGTAATATAAACTATGTGAAATTATTGTCTAAGAAAATTTTGAGCAAGCAGCATGTTGGCAATTCGGTATGATGGCAATCAGTAGAAGGATAGAATAGGAAAAAAGAAGGAATTGAGTGGAATTTCTTCCCATACTCGAATATCGAAATGAAAATAGCCCATAGTTTGTTCTTATTGCTGGTCTGTATAGATTATACAAGTTTATAATGTGCCTTACCTGTTGATACCGGAACTGTGCGAAGGAGAATTATCTGCTTTTGAAATCTCTCCTAAAGCAGCTCCCGCCATACCAAAGGTCACACAAGAAAACAAATTGTACGAAATGGAACTTTAACAGCGAATTCAATTTTTTGCGGTCGAAATCTTAACATAATCTCTCCGAACAGTTGCAGATTAGATGTTACTTAACTTAAATTTGAAGGAAGAAAGAAGTCATAACTCATTTTATTTGTTTTAGAAGACAAAATAGCTCCCAAAACCATGTATTTTCGAGTGAGATGACTGGGCCGATACCCGAAGTTAGTCACCGGATACCGATATGTAGGCTTTTGTACGCAATGACTTTGATATGCTTATAAGTATTCAGAAAATAGGTGGAGCAGACTGAGACTGCCTAAATCAGCGAAAAAATGGTGGAGAGTGATCGAGCGTGGTACTTTGCAAACTATCTTGGGATAACATACCCATACCCGGGTAGGAAAATACACAACGGTAAAGTCAGTGTGGTGAAATGTGGATAAAACTACTAGGTTAAAAATACCAACAGCTAAACTGATCTTACAAACATTATCCAACAAATATATATAATACTCTGCCTTCTGTTCTTCTTACCAATCGTCACAAGTCAAGATCGCGTTTCAGATCGCTGTCGCTTTCCAGTATTTTCATCGTGAAATCCGGCTAAAAGAAACGCTTTAAAAGACTATCACATGTAGACCTAGACATCATACTAGTCTAGTGGAACAAAGAGAGCAATAGTGTCTGGCTTCACACGACGTCTTCTTCGTCAAACTCATCAGCGTTTTTCTCGATAATTCGATAGTTGCTATCTTGGAATTTCGACATCACCAAAGGGGATTTGTCTCGCTCTGCCTTCTTCTTCGAACTTCTCCACCAGAAAACCGCAGCTAACAAAACCCCAATGACCATGAGCAACCCGAACACAATCCCTAAATATTTCCCCCAGGAATACTCGTCTTTCTTGGCATCGACCTCTGGACCCGCAGTATCTGTTTCCTTGGTTACCGCGGTAGAGGCAAACGGCGGCGTAGGAATTTCATCAGGACGGAGGACTGGGTCCGAGATACAGCCGTACACTTCAATGCGCATGCCTATACGCGAGTTCCAGGAGACTGGTTGGACCCGGATGTAACGTACTGATGTGATTGGCGGTAAGATATCGTTCTTTATTACCGTGTCGGTGTCATTGTTGGCGTTAAACTTCTGATTAACATAAAAATAATTAATGATATTTAGACAACGTAACACCTATAAAGTGCAAGAGGAAAGGAAGTGGCTGAGTGGGGTGATTCACTAGGACAGGACCGAGAAAGATTGATATTTAGATCTTGGTCAACAAATATTCGGATGCGATGAAGGACGTTTTGTGTAAAAAAAACATTCGTTTTTACTGATTTTGTGCGCACTCTTCTTCTCAAGGCTTTGACCACGTCCCAAAGCGTGCCTGCCAAAATCTCCCGCCAAATGTGCCGCGTGTGCTTTGCAGTTTTTCATGAATACCGCTGACCAAATAACAGAGATTAAGAAACAATCCGTGTAAAAACTAGGCACAATTTTATAGTTCAGATGCAATTTGCTTTTCTCATGTTAGAATTTTCCGTTTTTCATACTAACAACTCATCCAACCTTAAATGATAAATTTCTTAAATCAAATCCATGCACTAAAACTGCGTTTTAAAACTACTTTCCTTTTGTGTGAAAACATTTCGTCCAATCAGAAGAGTCCAAAACAATAACCAAGTTCCCCACGTTGAATTTTCGTCATATTTATAGTTATGAGAGTTTACACTAGATGCAATTCAAATATGTATTTAAAGTGCCACTACGACGAAATTTGACCATTTCTTTTGCCACTTTTTTGTATTCCACAAGAACAAACAGTGGCAGAAATATCCAAATCAGTGAAAAAAGTTCGCAAAGGGGCCAATTAGACCACACATTTTAAAGAGAGTTTACAGTCAAAATCACGTCCGCCATTCCGCGAATCCGTTCCCGTGACCCGTGGGCGAGTTCTTTAGCGTATGTGACGTCATACACTTAACGCATCGTTCTCAAGTTGCTTCGAACCATACATTTCTTCTTATATTGGCTATAAACCAATTGACAAACTCACACTGCGAATTTTGCTGTGGTTTAGTAAATAACGACCTAAAATCTGCATCAGATTCTTCAGAACATAGTAATGTGTCTTTCCGGTTTAAATTTATTGCCGGATGTAGATGATTTAGAGGAAATAGAGCCGCTGGCGACCGAGTTGAAAGCTGGACGAATAGTCGATAAAATCGCCTGGGAAGTGGCTAGTTCATGAAGCAGTGCTAGCTAGCAGGGGTTTCTTATCTTTTTTGGGTAATATTTTCTTAGGGTATTTTCCCTGGTTCGGCTTTCAGGTTGTGCTGTTACTGGATCCGGGATACAGGGAGAAATCAGCGGAGAAATCACTAAGGTAATGATCAGTTTATAAGTCCTAAGTTTGTTCATTGTTTTATACTGAAACCCGGATTGCTAGGTAAGTTCGTAAATGAGAGAGAATGAGAATTATGTGTCCCGGCAATAGATTTTCCGACGAATACATTCTAAAATACAATGTAATTGCTATAAAATTAAATCGCTCCGCTTGTCTAACATGAAATCGTGAGTGATAAGAATTTACTAGAGAGTAAAAAAATGTATTGAAACTGACTGATCTGCAGCTTTTACAACCAAACTTCACGCGCCCCCGTTTCTGTTTGACACACGAACAACTGAAACAAGGTACTTCATGAAATAATATTGGTGGTTTCTTCTGTGGTTTATTGTCTTGAAAATAAAATTAGCAGTAAATTAAAAGGCATACTACATCGATAGGTTTATCCGTTTATAGGAAACAGCAATACGAGTTATTTATGACAAACTGTTCTCAGCAAACGTAGCCGCTTATTTTTCGATTTATTTATGCACTAGTCAATTGAAACTCCGGCCCCCCAACCCCCGGGACATAGCGGGGAATGTAACATTTATACAGTGTTACATTTTGACCTTTTCCCCGCCCATCGGGGACAGTTGGCTGTTACAATACCCGCCCCTATGGCCCCGGCATGTGCTTCAGAATTTTCAATTGGGAGGAGGCATTGATAAATTGAATATACATAAGCTTCAATCTGTTGTTCCATTATTTGAAAAAAAAAAATTCTGAAGCACATCACTAGCGGATCCAGGGGAGGGGTTTCGGGGGTTTCAACACCCACTATCATTCCTGTAAATCACTGTAAATTCAATTTTAAACTCTCTAGATAAAAACAAAATCCTTTTGCAAACCCCCCTTTCACAAAATCCTGGATCCGCCCCTGTACATTTTCTATTACTATACATGCTTTCCGAACTTTTACAGTCTCCACCATTGTCTTGTTTATCAGAAACCGTTGTCTGTCAACAAAAAACAACAACAATGCGACAAAGGAATATAAAGGAAATGCCATGCAGCTGCGTTTAAATATATCTAAGTAATGATCCGTGTAAAAAGTACGACAAAATCCATTATGTGGCATTGAGCCTCCCTCACATGGGATTTGTCTGTGTTTTAGACTACGAAAACACTGGGTGATAATTATGAATTATTCTGAAATAAAAGTAGTATGAAGCCTTAGTTTCATTCCATTTTCATTCCACAGCCAAAAACAATAGCTACGAAACAGGCACGATTGATAAGGTTCCGAACATACGATTTGCTTTACAAACGACATTTGGAACCGCAGTGCAAATCGTAGTTTTAATAGTTTGAAAAATTGGAGGAAATTAAACGTCTTCCTAACCTTTAAGGAGATTTTCATGTTTCAACCAAACAGATCAAGAATTTTCACAATACAAAATTAACACCTTGCCCATCTGAATGCCGTTCGGTGTCGTACTTGTTACACGAATCATTACTTAATCTGATATTATGCCGTGACGCAAACTTTAACAAAACCGGCTTTGTTGTTGCAAATAACAAAGAGTGTGTAATAATAAACACTTCCTGATCTACTACTCGTGACTTAAAGTGCCTATAACCCTTTTGCAATTTTTATTGCTTACGAACCTCCGAAGAGTTTTGAGTACTTCTGTGAAGAAAGTTTTGGTTTTGAGTGAATACTCTATGTTCTACGCTTGTTTGAAATCGTATAAATGTGACCTTTCCTGATCCATGACCGCGTAAGCAAAAACCTGGGTCGATACCTGTATTTAGGTCATCTTGACGTCATATAATTAATTCGGCTTTGCAATCATTCAATAAATACGTAACATGTTGACTAAAATGACTTTTTTCTTTACTAACAACTCACAAACTGTGTATATTTTCTATGCATCGATGTTGTTGTGATAGAAAGGCGCCATGGAGAATAATGCATTAATGAGGTGACGTACATACAGGTTTCGACCCAGGCTTTTACTTACGCGGTCATGGGTCAGGAAAGGTCACAAAAGGTCACATTTACACGATTTCAAACAAGCGTAGAACATAAAGTATTCACTATAAACCAAAACTTTCTTCACAGAAGTACTCAAAACTTTTCGGAGGTTCATAAGCTATCGAAATTGCAAAAGGGTTATAGGCACTTTAAGGAAGAGTTAAATACCGAGAACCGAGGCTTTTAGCCAGACGGCCCCGAGGGATGTATCTGGATAAAAGCTGAGGTTCGAGGTATTTAACTGACTTATTTCATACTTGACGAGGTTTTCGCAAAATTTTCATTGATGTAGCTCTTTTTAGGTAGATTTTGGGCAAGTACCAAGACGGAGAAAAGGTTCTAAATCATTATAGGGATATTTAGTAGTTTGGCTAAAGCCAAGGGTGAATGAATTTCTTGGAGAAAATAATAAGCTAGAAACAACAAAATATCGTTGAATTGTATTGAATTGCTCGTTATAAATGCAAGGGATGTATGAGAAAAGTTCCCGGGTTGTATCTGGATACAACCCGGGAACTTTTCTCATACATCCCTTGCATTTATAATGGGGTATGTATGGAAAATAAAGCGTCATGAAGAACAAAGAAAACCGTGTCAAGTATGAAATAACTCAGTATAAACACTGCCTCTGATGGAAACACCCAGGACTTGTTTAATTAACTACGATTTTTGTCCCTAGCTTCCGCCACGTTTGATACACGGTGTTGATGCTCGGGCCCAGTCCCGCTCTGTCGTGGCTGGCGTTACAACCACCGCTAAAATCCCCGCAAATTTTGCAAATCGTTACTTTCCCCGTTCCACCGGAGAAATGCAGCGTTAAATGTGCGTTATTCCACGGCCATGTCCCCGTTAATGCCCCACTATGTCCCGGGGGTCGGGGGCCGGGGTTTCAATTGACTAGTGCATTATACTAGTAGTAGTCTGAGTAGTACATTCTGTCCGTTGGTTCGACTGTTTTGGCCTTCTTCTGAACTGTTATATTGGACTCTGGTACGATCTTACCGGCTATTCCATGTGATACAAACAATTATGGAGAAGCTTCTGTCCTTAAAACGTACACAAACCACCTTGCACTACCTTGCATGTACCCTGGTTCCAGAGGGGCTCAGGTACGAATATACTGTAATGTGCCGCGATCGAAAGTGTTTTGATTCCCCGGAGTTTTGTTTTGCGTGACGACCGCTTCGCGACTCGTGCTGAAATCAAGTTCAGCTGGTCTCGCTTCGCTCGCCCCGACGATTTCGAGCCTCTGGTATCCAGGGTACCTTGCATGAAGCTTGAAGATAATTACAAACCGTATTCTTGGTACTTGGATTGAATGCAGCGAAATGCCAGCTTTGTGGTTCGTTAAATTGCTACAGTCCTGTACAATGCACAAACTTGAAGGATTATTTCTATTCAAAACGTTTTGTTTGCTTTTCAAAGCGGGAAAATGGTACACTTTCTTGCTTAATATGTTAGTTCGCGTGAAGGTTTGTATGAGAAAAGTAGCCACACGTGTTGTTGTGTTAAGTGTATGACGTCACGTACGCTAAAAATGACTAGGCATTCCTCGCCCACAGGAACGGGTTCGCGTAATGGCGGACGTAAAAGTCAAGATTCGGAGTCCAAAAAATAAGACTTCCCGTCGTCGTATCGAAAAACGGTTTGAAATGGTAATAATATAGCAACTCTACTTTATGAATATGAGAAAAAATTGATATGTCAAAATTTGATGGTAGGGGCACTTTAAAGAATGAGAAAATTATTTTCTTCTCCAAGTTTTGATAGATTTTGATGTTTCAGCAAATGAAGTGGACGATTGAAACAATACCACAATTAGCACTTTTTATATTCCATGCATTAGAAAGGCCTACCTCTTGCGCGGATCATTACTTAATCTCTCGGCTAAAACGCTTGTGTTATGCGTAAAGTAAAATTACCTTAATTTTGCTTGCGTCATGGCCGGTATAAGGTGACCAGGTGACCGCGTCTGTACTGACGGATATCGTGTAAGCCGTAACATACAGTCCACTCGAGACACCTTGTGTAGCAACGGCTGTAATATTCACGGTGCGAAGGAAACGGATCTGCAGGTATTCATCTGATTCCAGTCCCTTAGCATGCCAACCCTGGCCATTGTGTAGTCTGCCTTGGTTTGGCTCGTGATCGCTGACGTTAGAAGTTGCTGGAAAGGTTCAAAGGTGCGTTATTTCTACAGTTACATTCCACGACACGGAAAACAAGATGGCGGCTGTACTGTTAAAATCATCTACGGTATTGTCAGAGGTTAACAAAACTGAACAAAAAAATAATTTGAAAATTAAGGATTCTGGTAGTTGTAGTTACCTGACGTCCCCATGCAAATCATTTGTTCCATCACAAATTGGTGCTTCCCTCATTTTACCAATGCAGGCATAATGAAATTTGCACACTATATTTTATAGTCATTTTACTACAACTACCAAAATCCTTTTCAAATACTTTATCTCATTCAGATTTTCCAACTCTTTTGAGAATACCAAGACAATGATCTCAATTAGAGGAACAAAAAAAACGCGTGAAGGATTCTGGTAGTTGTAGTAAAATGACGTCATCATGCAAACGTCCTGTTGCCCCTAAGGTTGATTCAGGTCCCGTTAGAAATTCAGAATTCTATTGCATACGGAAAGCTGGCTCATTCGTCACTAACCTGTAATCTGCTCATCTTTAATTCGTCCACTCGCCATCCCTAACGCTCGCCCACAAGTCGACTGTTTTACACGAAAGGATTCTCGGTCCACAGGGAGCCCACCGACAGACCCATTAGCCACTGCGATCTGCAGGATTTTGGCGGGAACGAGTGACGAGTTGTCGCTCAGGTAGAGATCAATGCTTGCGATAACACTACCCTGTGTGAGCTTTGTTACCTTGAAATAGAAACACAAAGTTCGTTCTCCATTCGATATTTTATTCCCCAGAGTAGTTTGGTCCGATGATAATATTAACGCAGTAGCATAAACGTACTTATAGAGTAGGACAAACTACGGCATGTCCGTAGCCTTGCTGTAATCGTGCTGTAAACGTGCTGTACTGTATTTCTGTAATTTGATTGGATCAGCAGGACAAAAACAATGGGAAACCATTTCAATGTCACGGCATGCCGTACAGTAACCGTGCTGTAGTCAGCGCTGTAGTTTGTCCCAGTCATACGAAACTCTGCTCTATAATCCTAAGAACTGTAACAGAGCGGTTTTCGATGAGTGTAGTAAAACCAAAGTAATCACAGAACCAATCACGGGAGCAAGTAAAAACATTATGTGGTTTTACAGTTAATTTCACAAAACTTTGGCCGCGTGGATTGCCAAGTTCCGCGTTGGGAAGTACGTTCCGAAGTACGCAAATTACTTTTGTATCTGTCAATCAAATTGTGATCTTCCAACTGAACTTTGGAACTTCAGTCTGAACTTCTCAACAAAGTTGATCGCGAAGTTGGAGGTGAAGTTCGATCCCATTTTATTATGGAATATTCTTTGCAACCCGGTTCACAAGCACTACTGTAGTTACTGTACCGAGTGAGGTAACTAGAAAACATTTCTCACAACCAATAGAAAAGCTAACCAAACGCAAAACCAAAGCAATCACTTGTTGCTTTCGACAATCGAAAACCACTCTATTTCACGGGTAAAGTACAATCACTTTATATGAAGCATTTAACAAATATATGACATTCTGCTGCCTGTCTGTCCTCTTATTGGCACAACGTGACGAGAACGAGGTATTCCACGAGGCGCGGTCGAGCGACATGACTAGTTGTTGTTCTCGTCACTTCGTGACGTCATCTGTGCATCTACAAGAAAACAGACCTACGACATATTGACATTATTATTTGGTTTCGACGAAAATTAGCGAAAAAAGGATAGGAAATGATTACATGAAAAACATGACGTCATCTGTGCATCTATTTAACAATTGGACCCGCAGCCCGAATGCGCTACGAGTCAATAGCAAGAAAATTATAGTAGCGTAGCCAATCAGAATGCAGGATTTGTAATAGTCCACTAGTTGGTTTATACTAATTAACAAATAAAGAAGCCTTAGCCATGTTTTATACTATCATAAAACACGATGGGCATTTGAGAACATGAGAGAAATGTTAAAGCACAAGCCGAAGGCGCGTGCTTTCGACATTTCTAGAGTGTTCTCAAATGACCAGAGTGTTTTATGATAGTATAAAACATGGATTTAAGGCTTCTTTATCTGTTTTAAAATATAGATTTACGCGCGCGATGAAAGGAAACCACCAGTTGAAAACTATATAACACGGCTAACCATGTTATATACTCTGATAAAACATGGCTTCTTAGCCAATCAGAGCGCGCGTACTATCGTATCTATATTATAAACTCTAATAACACATGGCTATCGGCCAATCAGAGCGCGCGTTTCACACTGTTTATAAAAACAAAGGTATATACTTCATGGTAGTGTTTCGTTCCACATAGTCTCCCTGCATAATACTGTAAAACAGTAGAGAAAATGATTATGCAGGGAGACTATATGGAACGAAACACTACCATGAAGTATATACCCAAACAAACGTCACTAGGAAGATGTTGACTGTGTCCTAGGAATCTTAACATTTCCTTGCCTTACCTGCACTGCTCTCAGTGAGTTATCCTCCTTAAACTCTTTCCTCACAGACCTCTCTATTGTATTTCTTGTTTTCTTGTACTCAGCGGTACTGGTATTCATCAACTTGTCATTCCATTCCAGATCCGTGAAGCGAACTGAGATCCCCACTCTCTCAAGCTCATCTTCGCTCTCAATGACGTCACATAATTGACCCGACAGACCTTGATGGCAGTGGCAAGTGAAATTATCTGACGTCTCGCTGCACGAGGCACCGTTCATACAAGGAAATGTATCACAGACTTTGGTGCAAGAGCTCTGATTGGTTGCACCTTCGGTGATTGACATTTTACTCAAGCATGATTGACAGGTGTCTTTGTTGTGATTGCCAGCACTTTGATAGGTCCCCATAGGACACAAGCTGCATTTCTTAATGTCTTCCTTGAGGTACTCCCCTTGACCGCACAGCACAACACAAGCTTGTTTGCTTCTTTGGTTATCACCCAATGTGCTCGTTCCGGGCGGACATTTAATGCAACTCCCTTGTCCACTGACATTTTGGTAAGAACCTATAGGGCAAGTCTTGCATTTGGATTCTGAAACAACAAAATACTGTCCTGCACTGCAGTTGTAGACACAAAGTGTCTCACTGTCTGCTCCCGTCTGTGAAGTTGACTTATGTGCACCACACTTCTTGCAGGTAGTTTCGAGATATTTATCCATGGCCTGGTAGGCACCTATAGGGCACTTTTCACAGGTGTTGTTACTGGCCTTGTCAATATATGAGCCTTTGTTACATGTTGGAATGCAATCAGAGCTCGATGCAGAGCCTGAATCAAGGGTTGATTTACCATCCGGGCATTTCATGCATGATTTCTGATTGACATTATCTTGGTAACTCCCTCCTGGGCACGTAGAACAGTTGTTTGTAGTGGAATTGAAAAAATTCCCTACGGCGCATGCCTGACAGTCAGCCAGAGTTTTACTTCCCATCTTAATCGTAACCGTATTTCCTCCACACAAACGACACGTGGTGATCACGTGATCACTCATGTCCAAATATGTCCCCAGGGGACACAATCCGCACTGTGCTGACGTAGTATTCAAATATGATCCCATCGGACATGGAGCATAGCACTGATCACTAGAGTAAGCCCCTGTAAATGGCGTCTTTTTACCATCGGGGCATGGATCGCATGTAGGATTTAGTACCTCTGTGCTGTTCTGGAATGTATTGTGTCTACACCATTGACAATATCCCGTGTTTTTGTCCAGCCCTTTTCCCTTCATACACTTGTTTACGCAAGAAGAAACCAAGGGCACCAAAGGAACACCCTTGGACGTACAGGAAGTGGACCCTTCAGGTGCCTGGTAACCAGCAGCACACATTTTACACTTGTAAGACCCTCGCTCGTAAAAATGTCCCAAGGGGCATTTAGAGCACACAGGCGAGGCCAAGGACCCCGGATGTGAGATGAAAAAAGTTCCGTCTAGACATACTCCTGCCACCTGACTTTTTGCCAAGGTGTTTATTGAAAAACTTTCATTGCCAGAGGTAATTGTCAGGTTCGGTTCCAACTCCTTAAATGATATTCCCATATACGTCGCATTCAACCCTCGGAAACTTTCGCTAGTTGGCGCAGTGATTTGATCTTGAATGAAAACTGTAATAACAGATTGGTTTCCGTTTGTCTCGCACGTTGCGTTGAGAGCGGTCAAATTACAACTTGATTTTGAAGCCTCTTTGAAGCATTCCCCTTTGCTAACAACATCACTCTTTGCTTTGAGAAAGTCACCTACTTTTTGCATGATAATGGTAGTGTCAAATAAGCTACAGTTGTTCGAGTTGTACCTGAAGCTTATGTTAAAAGTAACAGCAGATGGAATACGAGCCTCCTGGCAGCTCAATATATTAGAATGAATACTTTTATTCCATTTCCCGTTAATCAAATTGCAGGCGTATGCTCCAACGGAATCAGCCAAATCAACGAACCCCCTCATACACTGAAAATCACATTTTCGCTCAGTAATAGTCTCGTCACATCGCATTATACCATTCTTAAGGCTTGGACAACTACACGAGGATTGGAAAGGAATAGCGGTAAAATTCGCTTGTAAAATCGACGGGGTGTCTCCTTTATTCGGTTTTGTGCCTTTGAAAATAATCAACATTGAGTTCCCAGAGGTTTTGTAGATCGTTGGCTGTCCTTTTGAGTCGAGGGCAATTTTGTGATTAGTGTAAGCTCCATCGTAAATCTCGAATGTTCCACCAACTGTAAGCTTGTTCAGTACAAATTTCACTCGGCCATTTGGCACGCGAATAACACGACGGCATTGAAACGACTTCTCGGCGGCTTTCACAGAAGATGAATTAAACGATATACTACCATTCGCATCGAGTATTTCTTCCAAGCCGCAAATATCGAAGTTGATGGCCACTATGACTTGCAAATGAGCAGTGAAAATCACCAACACAACTAAAACACTCGAGAACGAATCCATTTTCCAGTCAACTTTGATCAAATTAACTCGATGGTCTCAGTCTCTTAAATTACCTGCAAAATCATCAGCAACATTTCCCCATCACCGGTTTCGATAGCCACGTTTCTACCTGTGATAGCGAAATGCGTGGGAGAAATTTTACTGAGTAGAAAACTTGGCACGTGCTCTCTTTTAATATTCATAAGTTATAAAAAAAAGTCTTGGCTCAGCTGCAAGCGAAAACCAAACAACCCGTAGCTCACGGAGAGAACACGTGGAGAGAAAGAAACGTTGGAAATTTGGCGTGGCAATTTACTAAGGATTTGGACTTTTCTGAGCTGTTTGCTTTAGTATTTAATTAGAAGAGCACTGCTTTGGCGAGGGATTAGTTTTTCAAAGGGACGAATTTGCATCAATTATGCAGCTTTTGTCTTCGGCCAATATTTTTAACACTTTCTGGCCTACCACCAGGACTAAAGAATAGAATGAGTTGGTCGCTCGCTGCACGCGTTATCTAATTTACGCAAACGATACCTTCTTGTTTATAGACGGTTTCAAAAAGATGATACTTTTGAATTGAACCAAAAATTCATCGCACTTTTGTAGCCCACATTTCCAAGATAAACGCTACGAATAACTACAGTTGAATATCCCTGTTTTGATCCATGCACGCAGAGCTTAATATCGGAAGAAAAAAAAAACATCAATTACATCGCGTGTTCCGGGGAACAAAGGGGCATGCAAAAATGAAAGGAAATACTCTTTCCTGTGATAGAGATTTTTGAGATTTATCCGTTGTTTTAGCCGGCGGCAGAGTACGATGCCCATGATGTACTTTTTGCAGCAGTTTCGCTTTAATACTTCGTAAATGAACATGTTTTGTTGTAAAAAACTGGGCACCAGTAACCGAACAGCTTCAGTTGACACCAGTCAAACATTGACAGTTCAACTCGGTCTAGTTGATATGTTAATAAGCCCTCTGTTTACAATGGAGACGCACTGCGGAAATGAATAAACAGTTTTAAAAGTTCCGTGTTAATTCACCAAGCATTAGTTGGGCATAACGTTAAAGAATCAACGACTACGAAGAGCTCCGTGTTTTCATTTGGTGTTTTGCCAAAGTACTCATCGTACAAGGGCTGCCGGTTTCTATATCAGCGCTAAGATCGCCAGAAATCGCTGGAATCGTTGGTGATAGCAGTCGTATATGATTGATCACCGCGTTCGGCACCCCAAGGACTAGGCTTGCGATTTAGCCTCCTCCGCAAGCATCTCTAGCTAGTATCGGAAACCGCCGAAAGAAAACATGAAATTGGGTTACCTGTAGGCTCCCTCTTCTGTTTTCTTCACCTGCCACAGGAGTTCGAAATTGAGATGCCTGCGGAGGGAGCTAGCTTGCGATTGGTGTAGAGAGTAACGGCCCAACGCTACGCAGGCTACGGGCAATAAGGAAAAAACATTCTAGAAAACGCCTTTATGAGTATGATACCGATTATGTGTAAACGATTTGTTGGACAACAACAAGAGTATCCGCAAGAAATTTGAATTCAAGTCATTGCTGGATTTCGAGCAAAATTCCAAATAACAAGGAAATGCAACCCCCCCCCCCCCCCCCTCCCCCCCCCCCCTAAATGTTTTCCGTCATCGTGACTATAACTCAAAGAAAAATATATTCAGCACTATTGGACGAGTGACTGAATACACGTGAGGAATTTGAAAACAAGCTGATGAAATGAACGATTTTGCGCATAACAGAAAGCTCGGAGGCGAAAGGCTAGGAGTGATTTTGAAGGTTTCAACCAGCTACATTCCCGACCTTAGTACGCAAAAAAGTATTCACGAAACGATACGAAATTGCACATGGTTCTACAACATACTCGCGAATGAGGCCAAAGTTTTCGTTTATATTTTCAAATATTTACATCAATTCAAAATTGGCACTTTTCATACTCCGTCCCGCTTTCTCGATTTTCTTGTAGTTCACAACACAGTAGTTCCCCATGCTGTTAAACTGTAGATAACCGGGGTAGAATTGAAATCAGCAATCATATTTGCTTACCTTTCTGCAAGAAATTGGCAAACATAATATTTTGCTGGAACGTTTATCTCTGTCTTTTGATGTATACGTAGAAGTTTCCATTCTATCGATTTTATTAAAACTCGTTCCCAACAAAGCTCATGTGTTAGTTAATCTTTAAAATATCTATCGTGTTGTTTTGAAGATTTTCGCATTTTTCGTAGAAACAAGCTGGAAAGCGTGAATCCTTATGATGCCAATTCGACGGTCACAATATCCACGAGCCACCTTAAATTCATGTTTAATTTCCACCTCCGAAAGTGAAACTGAACAAATACAGGCCAGTGTATTTAAGTTGTCTTGATGGCAAATCAAAAGCCACTTTTCGAATTTAATACCCTGGTTCGAGAGATTTTCTCCGTTTCTAAGATAGCCGCGAAGGGGTGATCAGCGAGGCGCAGAGCGCCGGCGAAGTGAAGAGAGCGGGCGGCACCAATCTCACTATCATGACTATCAATTAACAAGCAACCAATCACAACACACCACACACGTGGTGTTTTAGTCTTGGGGTAGAAGTATAATTAAGATTTTGAATACGTGCGTGGCAGAACGTAAACGATTTCTTCAACGACGGCCAAGTGCTTCAAAACGTTTCATTTCTGCTCTTAATTTGGCCAAAGATTTTCATTTAATTCCCGAATAAGTCTACATTCTATATAGCGTATTTCGGTCCGCGAATAGAGGCGGCTGTTTTCGCAGGCTATATTTTAGACTGCGTTATTAAATAAAAATAATTAAGAATAAATGTATAAATAAATATATAAATAAATAACAAAGTAGCAATAATAACAGTGACAGTAAGTAATGTTTCATGTAACTTAAAGACTTGTAAAGAGAGTTGGAATTCGCCTCCTTTCATGATAATTGTTGTGAAGCCTTGGTTCGTTCGTGAAGCGGTGTTTATAAATGCTTCGCTGGAATAAAGTCAGCGAGATAGCTTGGCTCGAACTTCGCCGTTTCCTAAATAATTATTTTTGAAGAGCCGACAAAGTTAGTAGCAGGTTCAGCTAACTTTCAGGTATGTTTTATTACCTTGTTTTGATTCTCGAAAACGTTTTCAGGTGAGTTCGGGTTGTCCTTTGTCTTTGGTGTGTTTTGGCTGGTGAGTTTGTCTTGGCTTTGGTGTGTTTTGGCTTGTGCTCAGAAAAGTCGCAAAATAAACTCTTTCTTTTCTTTCATTTTGTCCGTTTTATAAAACATTGCTTTTTAGAAAAAAGGTTTTCGGCAATGTTATTTATCTTCTGGCGTTACTTTTTGTTATACCTCGAGTCAAACACGTCTTATATCACACTTGACACGGTTTTCTTTGTTCTTCATAGGGGTGAAACTCTGGTATAAACCCGTTGAACAATAGACTAATTAAATACCAAATCTGAGGTTTATAACTGTTGCAGGGAGGTTTATAATTCAGTTTTAAACCTCCTTCTATTTGAGAAAACCTCGCCAAATGTGATATAAGTCACTTTCATACCTCGAACCTTCGGTTCTCGGTATGAAACTCTTACTTTTTTCACTAAACGTTTCGTGTGGAAACAATCTCAATCAACAATACTCTTGAAGTGACTCGGCCGCGAAGGCCGAGTCACTACCAAAAGTTCCATGGCCTTTAAAGCGCCACTACGACGAAAATTTACCATTTCGATGTGCCACTTTTTCAGTGTCAATAAGTCAATCAGTATTAGAAATATCCGAAATAGTAAAAAAAAATCCCAAATGGGCATGTTAAACCACAAAATTTTAGGAGAGTTTACCGGTAAAATCCTATCCGCCATTACTGGAAACCGTTCTCAGTATTCAGCGGAAGTGATGTCATACACTTAACACGACAACCTCGTGGCGCGAAATAGTGCATAAAAAAAGTAGCCAACCTCGCAAAGATAAATATAACTTTCTTCTTATATACGTTAAGACGTTTTTAGTAGAAATATGCCTCCAGGCGTTGTGTTCTGCAGGCGAGCGTTAAGTGTATGACATCCTTCCGCTGAATAAACCTTTGTTTAAAGCTGAACAAAGGGAACGGCCTCCAGTAATAGCAGACGTTTAGATTCAATATTCAGAGCTAAAAAATAAGACTTCCTATCGTTGTATCGAAAATCAATTTGAACTGGTAATAATATATCAACTCTACTTTATGAATATGCAAAAACATTGATATGTCAAAATTTGATCGTAGTGGCACTTTAAGCTCCCGCCAGGTTTTGAATATTTGTTTGCTTAAGTATATAGCAGCATGTTGGCTTTTCCAGTGTCGGTCATTTTTTTTTTTCGTCAATTGCCTCAAGGCGGGCGTTTTCTTTCTTCCTGCCCCGACTCGTTTACCTCCCCTTCCTCCAGAGCCTTCATTCATCACAATTTCGAACAAAAAAATGAAATACTCTACGTTTAGAATGAATGCTAAACAAAACTTTCCTGCAAAAAATATGTTTTAGAGGTTCGAAATAAGAGCGATGGAAATCGGATTCCTGAAAGTTCCTTCGGAGGGAGGTTTGATTTCGTACCAAGAACTCATAAAGAACTCATAAAGCCGCTAACATCTCTCTTCAATAAGATCCTTTCTTCGGGACTTTACCCGCAAGAATGGAGCATAGGCCTCATTACTCCCATCCACAAAAAGGGTGACCGATCAAAAATAGAGAACTACAGAGGCATTACGCTTTTATCTGCGCTTAGTAAACTATTTACATCAATTTTAAACCAGAGATTATACGACTACCTAACATATAAAGGAATACTGAAGAAAGAACAATTTGGGTTTAGAAAACGACACTCCACTGTTGATAGCATTTTTGTTTTGAAAGGCCTTATCGATAAGTACGTTAAAAGTAAACCAAACAAGAAAAATAACATGCTTTTTACTTGCTTTGTCGATTTTAAAAAAGCATTTGATAGTATACCAAGGGAAAAGCTGTTCGAGAAAATAAAACAGGCAGGTATTGAAGGTAATTTTTTCTCACTATTACACTCAATGTATTCCGACGATTATTCAGCAGTTAAAATAGATAATGTTATCACAGAAAAGTTTAGATGTTACATTGGAGTCAAACAGGGCTGCATGCTAAGCCCCACCCTCTTTAATCTTTTCCTCAGTGATCTGCCTCAAGTGTTAGACGAATCAGGAGTAAATGATCCTATATGTATTGGTGGAACTAATATAAGCAACTTACTCTACGCAGACGACTTAGTCCTAGTATCTAAGAATAAACATGATTTACAAAGTCTACTGGAAGGCCTTGAAGGTTATTGTGACACTAACCAATTAACTGTTAATATAGAGAAAACAAAAGCTATTGTTTTTAATAATAACGGAAAACGAATGAACAATTATTGTTTTTATTATAAAAATAACCAATTAGAAAATGTGCGAATGTACAAATATCTCGGACTTACTTTCAGCGCATTCGGCAACTTTAATGTGGCAACACAAGAACTTAAAAAATCAGCACTGAAGGCAATGTTTAAACTAAAAAAAGAAATGGGATCCCACTTTAGATCTGATATTAAACTGACAATCAAACTCTTCGACACTTTGATAAAACCAATTTTGCTTTATGGAAGCGAAATCTGGGGGACCGATAGCAAAAGATCTAACGAAAATGATCCGATAGAAATAGTGCATACAAAATTTTGCAAGTTACTATTAGGAACCAGCAGAACATCAGTCAATAATGGATGTAGAGCAGAGCTTGGTAGATATCCTTTGAGATGTGAATTAACATTCAGAAGTATTAACTATTGGACAAAATTGTTAACCAGGGACGAGCCAATGCTTACAAAAAATATGTATCTCGACAGTTTGCAATCAAGCAACCCAGTTTTTTGGAGTAACAAAATTAAGCGAACCGTACAAAGCCTAGGCTATGGTGATATATGGACACTCCAAAATAATACTCCAGATTTTAGGGAATTTCTGAAGAATATAAAGCAACGACTGAAAGACACAGAACTACAAATTTGGTTAGGTGATATATTTAATGACCAACGACAGAATCCAAACCAGAGTAACAAACTACGAGTTTATCGAACATTCAAAACGAAGTATGAATTCGAAAATTATTTGGATCTTGTCAGAAACATCAAACATAGAATTACGTTCACCAAATTAAGAATAAGCAATCATTGCCTTCAAATTGAAAAAGGAAGACACCTTAAACCTTATCTAAAACCAGAAGAACGAATTTGCCCAACATGCAAACAAGAAATGGAAGATGAAATTCACTTCCTGCTGAGATGCAAAACTTACCAGACAATTAGGCATGATTTCTTATCCTCCTTAAAAACTCTAACGAAATTAGATAGCAGAAAAATGACAGAAAAAGAACTATTCTCGGTAATCATTGATCCCCCGAGACAAGTCACAACAGTAGCAGCAAAATATGTTTATGATTGTATGGACATGCGATCCACCATAATTTCAGCACAAATAATGTGAGCTAATTTAACGATAACTATATATATATATATTATATTTTTAAGATTACAGAACAATCTATCCGTCATTAACCAACTTTTTAAATTTGTTAGCAGTCATCTGATGTACCAATGTAGTACAAAGAGCTAATGAATAAAGTCTGTCTGTCTGTCTGTCTGTCTGTATGTGCCGCGGGGGTGGGTCAGGGTTTTGAGCTCAGTTTGGGCAGGTATAGGGTCAGGGTTTTGACCTGATTTGGGCATCAGGTTTTTTCCCCCAAAAGGGGGCAATTAGGGTTTTGGAGCTCGGATTTTGGGTGAAACAGGGTCAGGGTTTGAGCCTCTTGGCCTCACATACATACCCATTTTTCATGTAAGTAGCGAGAGATTTGTAAATGACAGTTAACGTTTCGACATTGACATACGACCTCATTCTCTTTATCATACCTATATTTTCCACAAATTTTATCAACATGATTAGCCAAAAAAGTGTGTCGCCAATTTCCATACCTAAGTATTTTGTGTTCGAGACATTATTAGGTTGTGCCTCCAATTGTAATAACTGGTATAGAGTTTAGGGCTTTGTTTTTGAGCATTGGCAATAATTATCAAAACTCCCTTTTCACAGTATTAAGGTTTAGCTTATATTGACCGTGAACCAGTCATTGACTTTGCTTAGGTCATAATAGGCCCTTTGCAGCTAACACATCACGTGGTTGTACTGGAGAGCAAAAAATATCTCACTTCATATATTTAAATGCCTTGTACAACCTATTTGTAAATGCTATTTTCCACCTCCAATCGATTGTCGATCTTTCAAAAACAGCGATTTTAAAGATAGCTTGCTCTCCAGCATCCATGGCAACGTCTTTCCCATGGGGATCACGAGCTCAATTCATTCGTTAATGAAGTATTATATCAGCACGGGACTGTTAGCTGCAAAGGGCTATTAATTTTAGATTCAATTTCAAGTACGTCTCTTCCAGATACACATATACTGGTGTCGTCAGCATACATTTTACAATTTGAATAATGTTTTGATTGGTGTAAATCGTTTATGTATATTAAGAATAATAGTGGTCCAATAATTGACTTAAGGTGCGCCGCTGGTTAAAACCCCTTCGTCCAAGAAAGAGAGTTTCAACCGGAAGAAAGGTAACAATTTGCATAATATTTCGGCTTGGCATTTATCGATGTTAGAGACATCCGACCTCAAAAAATAAATTGAAATGCCGTGTAACAAAATGAGCTGGGTCAGACACATTTTCACAAGCATTTGGAATTCCATCCAGTCATAAAGTTCCGCATGTCAAGAAATATTTATTTGAAGGCACCCTTTATTTCAAGTAACCATACATTAATAAGTATTTCAATGTCCAACGTTAATCGGGTCACATTTTTACCGATTACGGTTAACGGATTAAGCGCTACGGTGACGTAGCGGTGGCCAACTCGGAAGCTTAATGCTACTTTGGCAACCGTACACCCTCTACAAGTATCTCTCTATTTATTCTGTATGTATATCATTAATTTGTTTTAAATCTATTTTGACCTATAAACAAGTGTGTAATAAAAAATTTTGAGCTACTTCTAAACGTGAGAGATTCTACTAAGGCACAATTCACACAGCGGCCATGTTGGATAGAAACAATAGATTTTGCGTGACTAGCCTCGCACTGAGCAGATTCAGAACGAGTTTAGCCCGCAAAAACAAAGGTTTTTATTCTCCTGGGACTCAACATGGCCGCCGCGTGAGAAGGGTGAATTGCATGTCGGGTACGAACTGTTTTCACATCAATTTAGTCAATAGTTAGAGCATAGTTAATAGAGTGGAATGGTTATGAAACCCGGCAAACTTCAAAGGGGCTCACAAAGGTGCTGCGATTTATGTTGGAAGGGGGCAAGACAAAAGATTGTGCAGGGTCATAGTTCATTAGCGTCCCCTGAACGACTGAACTCACACGTTTCTATTGGCTGATTGATTAACACATTGGAATTTCTATTGTGTTTTGTGCAGGTAATGGTTGAAAAAAGCTAACAAAGACATATAACAAAGAAGGTCGCTGGGTTTCATAACCATTCCACTCTATTAACTATGGTTAGAGATAAAGTAAACAATGACAAATGTTCATAATTACAGTCTTTTATTAAACAAAACAAACCCAAAGGTTGCACACACACATAATGTCAAGATTATGTACAACGTCCCGTCCCATTTTCACTACTAAAATTTGTCAACGAACACGCGCCTCCGAGAAATAAAAAGCTCTTGTCATAAACTTCTGAACGAGCTTCTGTGCATACGTTAGTTTGTTATCACTTTTTTTCCGGATCATACGCAGCTGGGATTTCGAGCAACGGAGTCTAGGACGACGGCGCTAAACAAAATCATTATCATTCGACTCATTCCCATCTCGAATTCTGATTGGTTGATTCACCTGCTAAAAACTGTTTGTAAATAATTTTCGAGCATGCGCACTACTAGCTTGCTAAGTAGAAAAAAAAAATTCACTTTCATTTCAGTTTTTCTGACTAGTAAATTCGAAGAAAAAAATTCGTCCAATATGTTAATCAATCAGCCAATAAAAGCGTGTGGGTTCAGTCGTTCAGGGGACGCTAATGAACTATGACCGTGCACAATCTTTTGTCTTACTCCTTCCAACATATACGCCTTTGTTAGCCCCTTTTTGCCGGGTTTCCTTACCATTCCACTCTATTAACTGTGGGTAAGCAGATGCTACTTTTTTCTTCGAATTTATGAGTGAAAAATAGGTCTGCATAGCAGGCTAACGCCCTACTGACGGACCGATCCGTTTTGTAAACACGGCAGCTCGTTTTGAAGAGCCGTTAGAGGCTTCATTTCCAGTTTCGAAATGGATCTAATGTTAATTGTATCGAATTATAATTATAAAACAATCACAAAATATCATGATTTGTTCGCGTGTATAGGCTAGCAGTTAATTATCTCTGCTTTCGGCTTCGTCAAATAACTGATAGCACACCACGAGCAAATCATTATAATTGTTCACTAACTGCACGTGAAAATGAATGTAGCCATCCTATATTTTGCCGTTGTCTTGCTCTACAAAACCACAAATTGTGCATTTAGTAGAGAATGCGAGGTTACGAACTGAATAAATAATACGCTGACCCCATGTTACTAATATTTCAAAAATCTACAAGTAAAAAGCAATAATGGAACGAATAGCAGTTTCAGCGGTATTGACATCACTTCAAAGTAATGAAGCACTATTCAAACTGTGTATCTAAATTAGTCGTGTTTGTTTGGAGGCTGTTGGTGCATGTCTTGCAAGAATAATGGCTTCAATGACGCTTCGTTACATTGAACGGCGAGGCGTTCGGTCAATAACGCTGAACTGCTATTCGTAGCTTAGACGCCACTGAATACTAATAAGCTATGAAACAATAGAAAACAATAGCCTTATTAGTATCTCTATATAGAGAATACGAATTACTCCCCTAGTCTAGACCCTGTATATTATTTCGAAATATTCAGTGTTTCTAACAGCAGTTGCCAATAATTTCAGAAAAAAACGTCTCGTGGATGTGACCAAATTCTAAGACGGTTAGATAATGAACACTCGAGTTCTATGTGATTTAGAGTGCCTCGCATTTTAGATAGAAAACCACTCGCGCTAGCGCGCTCGTAGTTTTCTGTCTAAATGCGAGGCACTCTAAATCACATAGAACTCTCGTGCCATTATCTAACCCTCACGTATAACTTCGTAAGAAAATACTTTTTCATGTTACTTGTGTAAGCCGTTGCCGTCCTTGGTCCCTAGAGTCGAATTCAACGAACCAATCACAATCACGTTTCTTAAGGAGTTCGGAAAACACAAACATCAGTACTTCACAAACATTTAAGAAATTCAAGATAGGAAATCAATAAATCATTCAGAATGTTACGAAGCTTATCGCCAAACTGAGCATTTTTCGGCATGTTTTTTTGGGGTAAGCAGTCCCACTTTATAATAAGTTATGTAAAGTGCCATGACACCAGCTGGCGCTATATAAATATGGCCATTATTACATGTATATCAACTGAGTAACTAAAAGGAGAGGCGCTAATTAATTGTGGCTGTGGAACCATGAACTGGCAACTAGACTATGAGTTTCTAAATGCAGGGCCCTTAAGGGGCCATCTGAGCCTCCATTTTTGATGCCTTAATTAGACAATGGTTGTCAAGCCAAAATTCAGTTTTGTACATGTAGTTTGAGCTTCTCGGCTCCAGTGATAATGATTTGAAGAAATATGGTACACGTACGTGTACATTGTAATCAACAGCTAGATCATGAATACCTTAATTTGTTTATTAAATTCAAAATTGGATTAATTGTGATGACCCCTTTAACGAACCCAGTATACAAATGCTCTAAATAATTAAGCAAAGAAAGGAAAACGGAAAGGAATACAATAAAAATTAAATAAGTGCTCCTCTGATGATATCACAAATATTTCGTAAGATTTTATGTATATTCATTAGTTTTCTAGGTTGTATAAGGGGCTAGACCTCTGGGTAAGATGTGATTGAATCAGGGTTCGTATTACATTGAGATGATGGAATTCCAGGAGTTTTTCAGGGAACAAAAAGAAAATATCCAGGACCCTGAACTCTGAGATTTCACGGGGAAAAAATCCAGTTGTATGCCATGTTATATACATTCACCTTATATGTCCATAAAGTAACAACCCCTATTGTATGCCATGTTATATACATTCACCTAATATGTCTATACATTTCCAGGAGTTTTCCAGGTCTGGAGTAGATGGAGAAAAAAGATTATTTTAAGAGTTTTCCAGGGCCAGCTAGTTCTAGAAAAAAAAAAAAATCCAGGAGATTTCCAAAAATTCCATGATCAAGTAGCGTGAACCCTGTTGAATGTTCCTGGAGATGTAGAGTACTTTTAAAAGACCTGAGAAATGTACATGCACAGTAACAGTTATAATACAATAATTCATCAATATCCACGCTTTTTTGTGTTCTACACCTGCAGTCATGTGTACTTATCAGTACTGTATAGAACACATTGGATACTTTATGTATTTTAAGTAGAAAGTTTTACTGTTATAACTGTACAAGGGAGAACATCTGTACATACGAACACTGGATCTCAAGTATCTCCTGTCATTATCGCAAGGAACTCTTCTTCGTTTACTGAAAAAAATATAATAAAGGCAATGTTTGTTAGTTAACAAACATTAACATACAATGCACATTTGTACATGGTATACATGACATGTACAGTTGGAATATTGACAGCTGCCAAAGGTTGAAATGCTGCATTGAAATGTAAGAAGAAGAAGAGGGGGTAGAGGGAGGGGGAGGAGATTTGCATCTGTGAGTGTATGTGTGTGTGTGTTGGGGGGGGGGGGGCTAATTGCGCATTTAAGGGGGACCATTAGAGGTAACACTAAAAAATATGGTACTTACTTTCACCATCGCCATCCTTGTCAAACTCATCAATCATTGCTCTCAGCTCCTCGTCTGTCATATTCTCTCCCAGCTCACGTGCCACCCGTCGTAGATTTCTCAGGCTGATCTTGCCACTGTCGTCATCATCAAATAATCTGAATGCCTTAAACACTTCCTCCTGGGGATCTCTATCCAGCATCCAGTCTGTCACTGAGTGATTCATAAAACACAGTTTTGATCCACATGCATGTACTCTGTTGATTTGTCAAGGTGCAATGTTGGAAGGGTATTTAATTAAGGGTACAGGGATTTCTCTATAGTTTTTATTAAAACCATATCTCCCAGTTCGCTTGATCAGTAATACGTTGGCTGGTCTCATGTGGAAGAAGTTATGAGTTAAATTTTACTCTGCCCTAGATGAATGTAAGGCCTTTGAGGTTTATTTTATACATAAAATTACTGTGCATGTACTAATGTATCAAAATAAAACTCTAAAAAACTCTAAATTTCTAACAGGACCTGAAATAATCAAAGCCAGGACCTGGTTAATCCACAGATCGAATTGGAATTTAGCATGTTGGTTTTTGTGGAGGGAGGAAAACCAGAGGACCTTGGGTGGAGAAAAAACCTCACAGGTTTCTGGGAAACCTCCACCCCTCCCCCTAATCATTAATAGAACAAAGCATACCCAAGGGAGGGATGGGTGGGCAGTTTCCCAGTGACCAGGATTGAGCCAAAACAGACAAGATCCCCCCCCCCCCCCCACCCCCAATATAAGCCCAAAGGACACTTGGAAAGTTGTATCCATGCATAATCGAAGTTGTAATTGGCCGGTAACAAAACGAGCAGGGAACTGGGCTAATAGCAGTTGGCATTTGGAATGACAACAGTCCCTTCTAAAGAAGTTTTGCTTCAAGTACAAACATTTATAAACTTGAACAAAATAAAACTTATTCTTCCAGCATTTGGGTGCGGCTTATATGCAAGTTGTTTCCTTGGACTTTTTTTAATTGCAAACCCGGTTCCCGTTTATCAGGCTAAAGTTAGGGGAGCGGAAATACGGAAATACGTTAAGCCCTGGGCTAAATATTTTTGGAAGTTTACGGTATATGTACATTATTCTTTATATAATTTATTACACTGTATATACAATATACATGTAACATATAATATTATATAATTATACAGCAAAGCTGTAAACCACAATGTTAACTGCTGAATACACAATAGCAGTCTCCCCAGTTGACGTCATAAAATATTAGAATAATGACAACATTGCATTGTGGGATCAAAATGCGGACAAATATTTCAAAATGGCTGCCTCAGACATAGTTGTTCAGGACTGTGTGCGGTATGGATAATTTTAGAGTTTTACTCACAGAAGAGGAGGTACGTTCCAGGTGCCAAATTAACCAAACCACCTGGTGAATGTAATGTTTTGGAGCTGAAATGTTCGTTAGAGTGCCACGGGGAGAAAAAAAGTGGAAAAAGACAAGAATTGGTTGATCGGGTGAAAGGATGTATTGCTCTTAAAATCAAGGTTGACCCGAAGGTTCCTGGCAGTAATTTATCAGTATATCGTGAATACCCCAAAAACAGTGCTTCATAGCACCTGCTTTCTTCATAGCTACACATAATCTTGAGTTGGGTTCTGGAATATTTGTCCGCATTTCAATCCCATGATGCTTTGCGTCAATGAGTTTTCTATATTTAGAATCTGGGGAGAATGCTATTGAAGGGTTACATTCTAATTCCTCCTTTTAATTAGACAAAGTTAAACAAAGAATGTGAACGAGGATGTAGAACATGTGATCACCATGCAGTCAGTTATACTGTTATTGTATGGACCCTTCAATGTGAACAAACAGTCATATTCAAACTTTTGATCAAGTTCCAAATTCTCCCACTGAAAACAAAGAACTTAAATGAGAATTTGCAATGTGATCAGTAGTCACTTAATATGTTAAAATATTGTTCTTCAGAGATTCCACTAGGCCAGCATGTTCCAGTTTTTACCAATAAAACTTTGAACTAGCTGTACATACCAAAAAAACTGGGGATGCTGGGTTTTTCAATATTTTTGGACCAGTACAGAGTACTGGCTGATAGAAGAGACTAGCAGTATTTCTGGTTCTTGCCATAGACCACTTCAAATGTTTATGCTCAACAAATCTCCATGATTTTTGTGATATTGCTACATTGTTAGTATCTTTTGCTCTTTCCTGAAGAGAAACTTTTATCATAATGATGAAAGTAAGAGAATTAATTTATAAATGGACAATTAGACAGGAACCCATTAATTACCAGCCGCATCCATATAATATCATATCCATGAGTCAGCGTATGACCGGATTGAGCTATTTTTATAATATGTTTCCCGGGTACATAAAACTACATGTCTTCTGACTCCACTGCGGTTAGTACACGTTTGTCGCCATTATCGAGATTGAGAATATTCTTGGAGGTGATTTACTAACACTGCATTGTCCTGACCGTGGTTTGATTGGATTCTCAAAGTGAGGGCACAAGAACTCCTGCGAGTTCTGTTCTAAAATAATATTGCTCATTCCGGTCATATAATATGTACATGTACGCTGACTCACTCTATCTACTTAGTATGGGAGATGGATGCTCCTCGTACATGTAACAGGTTCCTGACAAACATTAGGGCTGGTATACTTACTGACTTCATTGAAGTCCTCAAATGATATTTTTCCTGTGGCTTCTCTGTCATAGTCCTTCATAATTTTGAGAACGTCTGCTTTTTTAACATCAAACCCTAGCGCTCTCATGGCAACCTGATAGAAAATAAGAGGCTATAATTTTAGATATAAATTGTCAGAGATAAACACTGAAAATGACCAAACAATTACAAAATAATGCAATTAAGGGTGCCATAACTTAGTTTTTTTTTACAAGCAAGTATTGGAGAAGACTCAACAAAAAGAATGATTTGTTCATGACAAGCTGTGTTTGTGGCTCAGCTGAAGGCAGATCGAGGCAAATACATGTACATTTAACTGACAGTGAGATACAGACAGATTGTAATAGTAAGAATGAACACAACGCAAGGACTGATAACATATGACAACCCTGGAGAAGGGTTAACAAAAACATCTACATGCAGGGATGTAGATAATAACCAGGCACGTCCAGGCCATTTCCCCAGCTGAATTAACTTGTTTTCAAGAATGGCCTGGATTTCAGCACAAATTTTTAAGCAAAGAACATGATGATATCATGAAAATAAAATGGCCCCTCTAACTACCGGTATGTGTGGTCTAGTTTTCTCTAAAATTATTTACATGTACATCTCTGTACATGCAGGCCAACAGTTAGAAATTAAAGAGTCTGACCAAAAGTTTATAGCTTGCATGATTATGTTATGCACTCCCAGTTCATTTGCAGTCACATTATAATGATGAGAATTGTCATAAGTACAAGTACAAGTAGGTATACTATGGATGCGTAAAGCATCAACTAAATACCATGCTGTATCTGACATCCTGCATGTTGTCTCCGACTTTCTACACAATAACTGTTTTGTTGCAGTTCTGTGATGGCTGGAGCATAAACAATTTCTACCTCAAAACCCACTCAACTGCACACTAGAAATGTACTCTTATCGGCAAACTTTGTATCAGAGAGTTTAATTATATAAAATACAAACTTTAAGGTTTTTTGCATATTAACTACAACCTCTGCCCGACTCCAGAGTTTTCAAACTGGGAATAGACCTAGTCAGATTGCCTATTTGTTGTCCCATTTCAGACCACCTGACTTTTCGTTGAGTAATGTTTTTTTGTTTTTTTTGTATCCCAAGAGGAAATGTACCAATTTCTATAATATTGGAAAACAAAGCACTGAATCCTCTGGAGAACTATTACATGGTCTGATATATGAGGTAACAAACAGGCAAGCTGACTAGGTCTATTTGAGCCTCCAATAACTCAGTCTACAAACAAAGCTGCCATGTTTACAAAACAGACTGGTAAATACAATGTAGTGTGCATGTTCAGAAAAATATTTGTAGCAAACCATTATTTGCATGCTGGGTTATTAGCAGGTGAATCAGTCAATCAGAATTTGGGATGGAAATGAGTCAAATGATAACATAACAGTGTGATTGTCAATATTATGAAAACTGCATGGTTAATAAATATAGGCCCTGATCTTGTACATGTATGTAACAATATCAATAATTACTAGTTAACCCTGATCCCATCCGACCCTAAAGATCACACCAACCCTAGCATTCCCTAAAATGGACCCTACCAAAACGTTTTGCTCTGGGCTTAAGCACTCAAAACGTCAGCTGGTACTTGCTCATCACGGTGGTTTAGCATACATTTGTACCTTGATCAACTTTTAGTTGATTGTACCCAGTGTTTATCTTAATTTTCCAGCCACTGCAATGCAGATCAACACTAGTTTTTACAGGAACTAGTCACCCATTGTGTCACCATACAAGCAGCTCATCCTAAACTTACTGCAGATATGTGGCTGAATACAGCATTACATTAATTTAATAATTCTATGAATAATATATTAGGTATTAATGATTAAAATAAGTTTGTGTGATACTGTGATGGTAAAGGCATGGGCTGATCAGTTGACACACATGTGACTTGCTGGCAGTGCTGTCTAAAATGGACTTTACAATCTCGGAGAACAATTGCCTGCATGAAAATGCTGTATAAGATGAGGAACAACTTGATTTATGCCAACAGCAGCAAGCTTCAGCCAGTTACATGTACCTTCAGATCCACCCATTCCTCTGAGCACGCTTACCAACTACCTGCTGTTAAATGTGACTACTAATCAAACACATATTTTATCATAAAACCCTCCTCTCTTGGGACCAGCTTTCTAGAGATGTGGCATTAAGCAAATATTTGGCAACCTTCAGGAAAGCCATATGTTTATTAATATTAGTTGTTGCGCTTATTATTTAATTTATTTTACATTGTATACAGTGTATGTTGTGGTGCAATTTTAATTCTGGTGCAAATTGTTTTGCACCGGTGCAAATTGTTTTGCACCGGTGCAATTTTGTTTGCACAGTTGGTGCAATTTTTTGGCACTGGTGCAATTTTTTCAAGATTGATTTTACAACTGTCTTTTTTTAAAGATATTTTAAAAGCACAAGTTTATGTTTACTGATGGTTAGGATGTTTTTAATTGTTGGGTTAGTTTTTTTTAAATGTAGGTTAGGATTTGGATTAGTTCACAGGACTATTGAAGAAGGGATACCTATACAATCGTGTAGTCTGTGTGGTTTAGTGACTAGCTCTAAACACCCTAGTGTAAATTAGTGAGCACCCGTTGTGGACCGTTAGGTTTTTTTTTAAATGTAGGTTATGATTTAGATTAGTTCTCAGGACAATTGAAGAAGGGTTATACAATAGTGTAGTCTGTGTGGTTTAGTGACTAGCTCTAAACACCCTAAATTTGTGAGCACCCGTTGTGGATGGTTAGGGTTTTTTTAATGTAGGGTTAGGATTTGGATTAGTTCAAATGACCATTGAAGCAGCATATACTGAGTTTTTGTTTACTCTTT
Source organism: Actinernus sp. WN-2022 (assembly GCA_030867875.1). NCBI lineage: Eukaryota > Metazoa > Cnidaria > Anthozoa > Actiniaria > Actinernidae > Actinernus > Actinernus sp. WN-2022. The sequence goes on from JAOWCC010001501.1 coordinate 33,596,252, forward strand.
TACTTTATTGTACTTTAATGAAAAATAAGTCTTGTGCAGGGAAATAATGGTGTAGTAGGTCTACAGTTTACTCATGTTTTTGTTCACGTAATAATAGACAATTGTGAAAATCCGTAACATCCACTTTTATCAATGAATGTTAGGGCTAATGGTGCTTGCTGGCGACTATGCTTGTAGCTGTAGTGAGTAATTGTACAATGCAACAAAACTGACACTGACATGTACAGTTGATAACTTTTTTAGTTTTATACATGTAATAATATCTGCCTGAGACTGATTTCATTCACGGCTATTTTTGGCACTTTCAGTCTTGTGATGACAGAATAACATTTTGAAAATCATTCCTTTGTGCACAACTTCTTTGCTGACAGGTGCTTACATTTGTACTTCCATAATTTTCTTGTCAAAGTATTTGGCTGCGACTCGAGAGACGACATCTGCACTGCAGACTGCAG